>JAQJVL010001328.1:0-209547 GCA_035578905.1 Stictocephala bisonia
TGGATGATGTGGTGTTAGCCTACTACGTAATTTATCGGGCATGTATTTTTTGTGTTTTCTAAGGGTTTGTTCAATTTTCCTTTCAAAGGATTTAGTTGGGTCTCTATTTAGTATATATATATAAATCTAATTTAGTTTTTATTAAATAAATAAACTATATTCGAAAATAAATAAATTTATTACATTAAATTTTAAATATAATCTAAACAAACAAGATGTAAGTTTACCAGATTTTACCATTTTTACATTTAGTGCCTTCACAATAACCATCTCTTGACAACATTACTCACCCTGACACACACCAATTATTAATTTACACTTTATTACTATATGCCCAGTCTATTCGGATTATATTACAATATATCAATAATGTTTATTTCAAAATGAAATTAAAGTTTTCTAATATTTTTTAATGATAATAATTTTTTAATTATTTATTTATTTATTTTTTATGAAAGTGAGGCAATTGTGAACCATCACAACAACCTTTGTTGGGGATCCAAATCCTCGAATGAATAAAGTGAAACACTTACTAAATATTTCTTAAGTCGTAATGTAAATTTTGGAAAAGGTTGTGTACTTAATATTTCTTATGGTATGTTTCATAAAATTTTGTTTCATAAAATGTAACTAGGTTTCTTTTTGAAAAATTCTAATCGATGTTGTTCAGTTCTGTAGTGATTTCTAGTATTGTAAGGGTGAATGTTACTATTCTTGCCTCTCAGTTCAAGACATTTTACATACTTGACGGTTTCAAAGACAAAAAGACCAAATACTGTTAAAATTTCTAACTCATTGAAGTAATTTTTAACTGAGTCTCTTGATTTGACATTCATTAATATACGGAGGGTTTTTTCTGTATTAATAGTATTTTATTTAAATTCTTTTTGGTAGTTGCACCATATATAATAACATATATGTTATTATATTACATTCTGACAAAAATAAAACTGCACACTTTGCATACCAACCCTGTCAGTCGCTACAGCCATGCCACCCGCCCACCCATACACGTACAATGGTATTGACCCATCCGCCCACCCATACACATACAATGGTATTGACCCACCCACCCATCCATACGTACAGTGGTATTGACCCACCCGCCCACCCATACACGTACAGTGGTATTGCCACTGTACGTATATGGGTGGGCGGGTGGGTCAATGCCACTGTACGTGTATGGGTGGGTGGGTGGGTCAATGCCACTGTACGTGTATGGGTGGGTGGGTAGGTAAAAAAAGTAAAACAATCCAATAAATAATAACAGACCTTATATAAATAAATCCAAAGGAGGGATTTACTCCTTTGTGGATCCCTCTGATCTGAATAAAGTAAACGCGCCGAAAAAGATCACCATTAAATTTGCGCATTTTGTACCTCGTATTGTAGTAAATTTGTGTCGTGTAACGTTCCCTTTTATTGTATATATATATATATATATATATATATGTAGGCTTACCAACACGTAATGTGCTAGCTAAGAAACTATTTAACTTATTATATTAGTTCTGTATTTCAATTTTTCAATATGACTAACGTTGTTATACAATGAACTATTTAATCATTAGGAAATGGTCAGTGACTAAAAGTCCTGTTTTCATTTTCACTGTCTAGTATAATGGAGATTTGTTTCATTTAAGTACCCTCAGTCTTCCTCAGTCACTCGAGCTGAGCGGTTGATAAGATAAGAGTTCGAACTCGAGTCCGAATCACGCTGTAACCTGAATGCGAGTATCTGCCTTGTAACAGTTACGTTTTTCAAAGTTTAATTTGATTTTTTGACGTGATGTCGGCAATTTGTAGCGCGTGTGAGAAAAGCTGTGAAGGGTCCAGTGATGTGTTTAAGTGTACTGGATGTAACAGAAGCTTTCACCAACAATGTGCAGTGAAAAGGTTCCCGGAAGGAGTCGTGAAACGTAGTGCTAAAAAAGAGTGGTTCTGCCGGGATTGTAAAAAAGCCAAGGTCGTCACACCTATAAGCAGTAAGCTTGAGGAGCACGTTACAGTATGACTAAAGAATGTATGATGGAGTTATTGGAGTCTTTTAAACACGAAATATTTAATGAACTTAAATCTCACTTAAGCCAGTTCCAAGAGTTTAAACTCTCCTTAGAGTTCTTCTCTGCAAAACTTAATGAATCAAATCAGACTATGGAAATCATTTAAGAACAAAATAAAGAAATTCTAAAAGAAAATAGCATATTGAAACAAGAAAAACTCATTTTGCACGAAAGAGTTGGTACCCTGGAAACTAAAGTTAGGGGGTTAGAACAATACTCCAGAAGAAATAATATCGAAATTAACGGTATTCCTAAGACTCCAGGAGAGAATGAATTGGACATCCTCCGAGAGACATAGGACGTGTCATCGGCGAGGAGGTTGAAGCAAGAGACGTGGTTGCGGTGCACAGGGTGCCGGCGTACAACAAGGCGAGGACACCTGCCATTTTCGCACGGTTTACTACCCGACAACAGCGAGACACCTGGTTGGCCAAGTACCGACAACAGAAGCCCATCCTAGCCAACAGCATCAACAGCAACTTCCCGGCGACCAAGGTCTACATCGGGGAACACCTCACTCCTGATAATAAAATCCTTTTAGCCAAGTTGAAAGAAGAATGTAAAGCTGAGAATGTGCAGTTCGTGTGGTGCCGCGAGGGAAAATTTTATGTGCGAAAATCAGAAGATCACAGAGGTGTTAGAGTGAATGGTGTCGAGGATATCAAGAAGATTAAGTGGTGAATCGTTTTAGTCGTTATCAACCAGAGGGTGAGTTTATTTTATTATGTTGGCTAGTCAGAATTAATCCTCTCGCTGTACAAAGTCATTTGTTTCTTTTTCCATCTCTAATTAAAAATATAGCAACACATTTAATGGTATATGTTCAATAGTGTAGTTGTCGAGTATGTACATATGTTATACAGAAAAATGTTTCAATACGACTGTTACTTTTATTAGGACTAGTGCTGCTTCAATAAACAGTAGAATAAAATAATAGTTTGTTTTAAATTAGTTTATTGTTTAAAAATAAGGCTACGATATAGATTTATTTCTTAATGTATTGCTGTTTTGCAAATAGTTGTAACCGCTGTACCAGTATGTAGAAAGCTTCTTTAGTCTTAGTTTAGTTGTCATAGTTGTTTAATGTTGGTCATAGTTGTTTCTGTTTTATAATGGATACAGATTGCTTACGTTTTACCAGTATAAACAATAATTTTTTCACAACTAAAGTCAGTGCAGTAAACATTATCCATGTCAACATACGAAGCCTAAGAAAAAATTTTAATTTGTTTTTACCTATGTTTAAAAATTTACTTGATACAAAATCAGTACAGTTCATAATAATGAGTGAAATATGGATAACTAGCTCTGAATTAAGGTTGTATGACATTCCTGGCTACTCATGTTATGCAAATTGTAACGAGACGTACAGGGCCGGTGGCTCTCTTATCTATGTAGATAAGGATATTCCGGCCACGCAGGTCACGTGCCACCTCACCTCAGCTGACTGCACACTTTTAAACTTTGCAATCAACAAATTACTCTTTTCGATTGCTGGCGTGTACAGACTCAATGGAGTTTCTGTAAATACCTTTCTCAATGAATTTCCGCTATTGAATTCAAAATTAAGAACCAATGCATTTTTTATCGGTGACGTAAATATTGACATTTCTTTTGAATCCAATGAACCGGAAAAGGAAAAATACCTATCATTGATGAATAATAACGGGCTAATTTCTCTTGTGAACATTCCCACTCGCATAACTCAGTATTCAAAATCATGCATTGACCACATTTTTGTCAGATATAGTAACGTAAGTGCCTTACGGGCCGGAGTTTTTGATATAGATATTTCTGATCACTGTGCAACCGGATTAGTATTTCCTGTTTTTAAAAACAAACAATTTCTCTCCAAAAAAACCTCTTCTACAAAACAATACATTGACTTTAATGGTATAATATCACATTTACAACAAATCAACTGGAATACAGTGTGTAATGATAGTGATGTAGACAATAGTTTTTATCAGTTTCACTCACTCCTTGCCAACTGTTTGGTGAAAAATACTACTGAAATTAAAATCAGCAACGAATTAACCAGAGCCAAACAAATTAGTCCCTGGATAGATAGTTATTTGCTAAAACGAATCAAATTGAGAAATAAATTGTACAACCAGTGCAAACGTAGACTTTATGATCATGCTTTTAAAAACTACTATAATAACTTTAAACACAAACTGGCTTCAGATATAGATTTTAAAAAGCAACAGTACTATACAAATAAATTTCAAGAATGTGGTAACAGACCAGCTGATAACTGGCGATTAATAAATTCATTGCTAGGAGGTAAATGTAAAGTAGTTGATAAGTTAGTAGTAGATGGTAAAGAAATAACTGACAATAAGGAGATTGCAAACACTTTTAACGACTACTTCTTATATGTTGTTAATGACCATTCATCTAATTTTCATGTACAAGATAATCTTAATTTAAGAGTACAGCCTAATTCTTTATTTCTCAGTTATGTCAGCAAATATGAAGTTGAAAAAGTTGTTTTAAATATGCAGAACAAGAAGTCTTCTGGTTTTGATCAATTTAATGTTTACTTTATAAAACGTATTATTCATACAATTTCTGAACCATTATCTCGAATAATTAATAGTAGTTTTGTAAATGGGAAATTTCCCGAATCGTTAAAGAAAGCTGTAATTGTGCCAATTTTTAAAAAAGGGAACTCTGATTTTATCGAACAATATCGACCAGTGGCTTTACTTTCAATATTTTCTAAATTATTTGAGAAATTAATGAGATCAAGATTATTAAATTTTTTGGAAACTACTAAATTTTTTTCTCTAAGTCAATTTGGTTTCAAAAAAGGCAAGAGCACTGAAGTTGCAATTGAAGTTCTTTTACGTAATGTTGTTGAAAATCTAAACAGTAGTAATAAAGTTTCTGCTCTTTTTGTTGATTTTAAAAAAGCCTTCGATCTAGTTAATCATGACCTACTGCTCGTAAAGTTAGAGGCTGCGGGAGTTAGAGGTCCAGCTCTTAATTGGTTCCGAACATTTTTAGAAAATCGAATACAACAAGTCCGTGTGAAAAACAATTTAAGTGGTGAAAAAGAAGTTAAAATTGGTGTCCCTCAGGGATCTGTAATTTCTGCTGATTTATTTTCTTTATTTATAAACAATTTGTTGTTAGAACCATTTGAGGTAAAATTATAGCCTTCGCTGACGACATATCTTTCACGTATTCAAGTACTGACTGGCTAGAAATTTCCAATTTTATAACCCATGACTTGGCACTATTGAGGAAATGGTGTGAGAAAAATTGTATGGTAATTAATGTCTCGAAAACCAAAATAGTTAACTGTGATTTAACCGGTTTTAATTTTAATCATAGCTTTAAATACCACATTTGCTGTAATATCAATAACTGTAGTTGTGAATCGGTTGAACAAGTGAAAGAAGTCAAATATTTGGGTATTCATTTGGACGACAAAATCACTTTTAAAAGCCACATCAACAATTTACACGCTGAAATCAGAAAATCAATTCGCGCTTTTTATTTTTTAAGAAACTTTTGCAGCCAAAATTTATTGAAAAACCTGTACTTTTCATTAATTCAATCACGTCTTCAGTATGGGATAGAATTCTGGGGAGGGACTCACGAAAACTTAATCAATAAAATCTTTGTAACTCAGAAATATTTTGTTCGAATATTACTCTTTAAATGTCATAGGGAAAATACGGCTTTACATTTTAAAAATTTAAGAACACTACCAATAAAAAACCTATTCATTTTCAAAGTTTTAAGAATGTTTTATAAAAAAAGTGGCAACAGGGGAACAGAGAACCTACATTACACAACCAGAAGTACCAGCCAACAGAATTTTGTAAGACCTAGAATTAATAAGTCATTCTTCTCTAAAACTTTTGTTTACTTGGGTCCAAAATGTTTCAACCTGTTGCCTATTGAAATAAAAAACAGTTTTAATTTATCAATATTTTGTAAGAAGCTTAAAAATTGGCTCAACGATACATGTGACATTAATCTTTTCTTTACTATTGTAAGATAATTTTATCTGTTAGTTGCACATATCATAGTCAATAATCGATCTATCAAAACTTTTTGGGTGGTCACTAAATACTAGTAGTCCAATTACAAGTGAAAGCTGTTGTCCGATTGTAATATTTATTGTTATATTGTTATATTATTATATTGTTATATTGTTGTATTGTTATATTGTAATATTATTTATAAGCATGTGCTGCATATGCCGCTGAAGACAAGTGCAATTTGCAAAGGAAGACTACGTGGACTTATAATCAATTTGTAACATTTGTTTTTTGTTTTTTTTTCATAACCACCGTATACTTGATTTGGTGGTTATTAATTCCAAACAAGTTATTTACTTACTTGTATTACAAAGAGGAAATAAATAAATTATTATTATTATTATTATAATACCATATGCTATATGGGAGTGAATTAAGGCATAGTAAATGGTTTTTAAGATATCTGAGCTGCATATGTTAGACATTCTTTTTAAAGCAAAGAGGCCACATGACATTTTTCTTAAGATTGTTTTGATATGTGTGTTCCATGATATATTTTCATCTATATATAAACCTAAATATTTTATGCATTCAGTTTGTTCTAATTCTTTTTCATCGATTTTAATGATTAATTCAGATGTAATTTTAGACTTTTGTATTGCGAATTCCATAAATTTTGTTTTCATTGAATTTATTAACATGTTTTTTTGATCTAATAGTTGCTTGATAGATGAAAGATTAATGTAGGAAGATATTTGTACAGACTCAATATTTTCTCCTGATATTAGAACATTCGTATCATTGCCATATAAGCCACACTTTCGTACATCTTATCAGATTTTTATAGATGAGTACCCGAATATTATTTATGGAGGAACAAGCATTAATCTTCAATCCTGTGATTAACTCCTGCGGTAGAAGGCAAGATACTTCTTCGGGAGAATTTGGTGCTGTGGTATTGACTCACTCACCCCCCCACCCATACAAGTACAGTAGTATTGACTCACGCGCCCACTCATACACGTACAATGGTATTGACTCAACCGCCCATCCATACACGACACACGTACAGTGGTATTGACTTACCCGCCCACACATACACATACAGTAGTATTGACCCACTCGCCCACCCATACACTACTGTGGTATTGACCCACCCACCCACCCATACACTACAGTGGTATTGACCCACCCGCCCACCCATACACTACACTGGCATTGCCGATGTTTCGGCCACATTACAGTAGGCCATCCTCAGGGCGAGACGATCACTATATCACAGAACTCGACTGGCAGAGACGGGCTGGGCTCGTAGGTTATATACCCGACTGGTGATGGAGGAGGTGTTCTGGTAACTTCCATACCGTTCCAGTCCTTCTTGGCTGCGGCCGCTTCTGAAATGTTCTAGATTATTTTTGATGCGAGGGAACTGCTGACCTCCCGTTATGCATTGTACTTTTAATTTGCTTAAAATTGGTTTCCACATATTACTTAATTCTTTTCCTTTAACTTTATTAAGATTGTCAGTATGCTTTCTTATTTCTATAGCTTCTAAGATTTTTCTTTCGAAATAATTATCAGAAATGTTTTAAAAGAATGGTTTTAAAAGAAATTGTGCAATATAATTTGACAAAGTTAGAGTTTTGGTCAATTCTGATAATTATTTCGAAAGAAAAATCTTAGTAGCTATAGAAATAAGAAAGCATACTGACAATTTTAATAAAGATAGTGGAATAGAATTAAGTAATATGTGGAAACCAATTTTAAGCAAATTAAAAGTACAATGCGTAACGGGAGGCCAGCAGTCCCCACGCATAAAAAATAATCTAGAACATTCCAGAAGCGGCCGCAGCCAAGAAGGACTGGAACGGTATGGAAGTTACCAGAACACCCCCTCCACCACCAGGCGGGTATATAATCTACGAGCCCAGCTTGTCCCTGCCAGTCGAGTTCTATGATACAGTGATCGTCTCGTCCTGAGGATGGCCTACTGGAATGTGGCCGAAACATCAGAATGTTTGTACATAGCCCAGTGACGCGTCGAATCCCGAAAACCTAGAATTTGTTAGTCATAGTGATGACCGTGGAAGCCTATCCATGAAGAGAAGAGAAGTTCTGGTCTGTGGTGTTGAATGAAAAAAATTCAAAATAAGAATAATTATTCCTTTAATTATAAAAGAATAATAATTAATAATAAAGAAGATAGGCAGAGTCAGCGTTGTTAACTCACACACAACTTCATTTACCCGTTCTACCGACTTGTCTACAATAAACTACATTTAAGTGAGTTAACATCACGTAAAAACTTATTAAAGTTACTTTATTATATCAGTACGTTTTGTATGCATAAGGAGCAATTTACATGTTTTTTCGAATCGTGATAATTTTGAGCAGAAAGAATAACGTCAATATTTAGTGATATGATATATAGGACCAAAATATTGATACTAATATATTGATATATCAAAACGTATACTTTGATACTTCCAATTTATCATTGTCATCCCTAAGAATACCACAATAAAAATTCCAAAATTAATAAATTTACACTATATTGCCCATACAGTATACAGGAATATATATCAATATCTTAATCAATATATAAGTAATTTGTTTAATTCATTTACGGTTTCAGTATTTACACTTCAGTAAAAGAATTTATTTTCAATCTAGAATTTAATTCTATTTAATCTAGGAATAGAAGCGGCTGATTCACTGGTTTTAATCAACATGGGGCGTGCCTGAATCTTGACACCTAACCACTACTAGACAACATTGGTCATTGCATATCATGAACTACTGTATCTAAATCTACGTCAGTTTTACTTAAACGTTTTATTGTATACGTACAACTTTGTTTATGGGTTTAAGTGTTAGAGAGGACTTTACAGTCCCAACTTCACCCCTTTAATAAAGGGATTTTCATTTCATTTAATTTCAGTAACTATCTCAATTTTATTTACTAAATTTGTTCTATTTCATTAATCAATAGTCAATATTTTGTTTTTGTTGTGCAGGTGTGTTGTTTTTAGCTTGAACATGAAAAAAACTTATTTGTGATTGTAACTCTAAAACTATTCCCACTTTAGTTTGAAATTGTGTCTATAGCTGCAACTTCATATTACTGACCTGCTATTATTAATTTTGCTAAATTACGTATAGTGCAATGAAATTACAAAATGTTGTAGGACTATTTTAGGCTGAATTACAGGGTGATGTCGAATTGGGTCCATGGTCAGTTAGGGTCGTTAAAAGGACGGTTGAATTGGGCCCATAGTCAGTTCGGAGGCAGTGTCGAATTGGGCCCACGGTCTGTTAGGGTCATTAAAAGGGACGGTTGAACTGGGCCCATAGTTAGGTTAGGTTAGGTTAAAATGTTTCGTTGAAAAAGATATTGATCACATTACGTTATTGAGTAGCATTATTCGTAAGTTTAATTAATACTTAAAAGATTATTATACAGTATTTTTAATGAATGTTATATCTGTTTATGTTTTAGTATTTTATTTTATTTAGTTTCATTATATTTATGTCCTTATATTAGGTTTTAGTTTTTAATTTTATCATACATTACAATAAAAACGAATTTCCGATCGCTCAACAAAACTAATGTTGCCCGATCACCTAACTAATGATAAATGCTTTCTAACTGACCAGGGCCCCAATTCAACCCTGACGAGCGATAATCTGCTTAGAAAGTTGTGACCATGGGCCCAGTTCAACCGTGTCCCTAACTGACCAGGGGCCCAATTCAACCCTGACCCTTCGAGGGTTGACGCTAATCCGCTTAGAAATTTTGTGACCGTGGGCCCAGTTCGACCGTGTCCGAATTACAGGGGGTTATGGGTGATCGAGGGCCGGTTGAGAGAGATTATACTGCATTGCAACAATCAACATTCCACGAACATACCAACTTATTGGAAAATAACCATCTTAATTTTTAAAATTAGTCAATGAACAGTTTTTATATCAAAACCCTAAAAACATGCTTATTTTATTATTTTAAAATAGCTAAAAACTCTTGACTCACTTGATTAGAGATACGTAGGCTTCTGACTGGTTGGATAGCAGACCCTGAGGTTCTTGTGGAAGCCAGAAGGCCTTACTGTACGCCTGTAGCCGTGGAAGTGTGGAGAATGGCAGGTGAGGGGGCTTGGTGTGTACCACCAGTGATTGGGATGAACCCAGGCCGACAGTCTTTGCAGATACACTCACAAAATACGTGGATGCAGGGTAAAGTCCAGGTACCTAGTCATATGCATTTTGATAAAAAATATTTTCTAATAACTATGCACTCTTTATCTTGCAGTTAATAAAAACTGTGAACAACTACTTTTATTCTGTTGGAACTTTTTGTGAACATATACCTAAACTGGATAAATAAAGAATTTTTAACTGAACTATGATGAAATAGTTTTTAATAATTTAGAAAGAATTTTTAATATTAAAAAAAATCAGCAAATCTAGATTTGTATTTTTAAGTAAGATTTAATTAAATTTGATAAATAAGGTGTTTAAGCGATTCAAAATTGTTACAAACTGTGTTATTACAATTTCAAAATAGTGTAAAAAAATTTTTCATGCCTTGAAAAATAAGAATAGTTTACCCTCTACTGAACCTAGGTTAAACTAAGTGATCTGAAATTGAATATTTCTTACTCTACGATCGAGCATGGTTTAGTAATAAGATTATGTTAAAAAGTCCATTAATTGCTATTCAGCATAATCATGGTTATCCGATACTGATCAACCTACCCTGTGGGTTAACCAAACTTGTTATCAGAAAATTAAATTAAATATAAATAATTTTAAAATTAATTTTAGATTATTTTCATCATTTTTGGTGCCCCTGGACCATCCCTGGCCACAAGAGGCAGGACTTTACCAATTATCACCTCCAAGACATAACAGGATGTGGACAAAAACTGGTTCATAAAGCTAGAGCTTTTTACAGGAGACTTTTGTACTGTGATTTAGTAGTATAAGCCTGTAGTTCTTGTTTTTGCCACTAGTACTGCTTGTACCAGGTGGAGTGCTCTAATGAAAGTTTTTTACCCTGTCTTTTAAAAAATTCTTATTTAAGGGTGCCTTTTTTCACCCATTTAAAAAACAAGCAAAAACAAAAGGAAATTAATACCTAACGCCCAAAATTGGGTTAAAAAAAAGATCCTGGCCGGGCAAAAGAAATAAAAAATTAAAAAACTTTTAAAATTAACAAATTTTGTTGCAAAACCTTCACCCAACCCCCAGACACCTTTTTTGCTGAAAACATCTAATCAGAGATAAAAGGTTTTTTTAAACGTAAAAAAAAATGAAAACTTTCCCACCTCTGACTTGAAAACATGAGGCGCCTTTTGTACAGGGATCTCGATTAGCGGGAAAATTTATGGCAGAATTTGCTTGGGGGAACGCTGCTGCCCCCATTCCCCCTGTTTAAAAGAAAAGACTGATTAGGCCTTTGGGAAACAGGCCCCGGAAAGCGCCATTCCACACTTATAGGGGTTTTAAAGAACTTTTTATTAATTTCAGTCCCCGGGAGCCTTTGGGGGGCAAAAGGAAACCCAGATTTTGGCAATATTTTATAAAGCAACTATATCACTTAAAATTCAAATTAAAAAATATTTTTAAATTACTTTTAATTATTTTTCAATAAAATTTCAAAGGGAAAAGGGTTTTACCAAAAATTTAAGCAAGTTTTTTTAAAATATGGATTAGTATGATCCTTTAACAGTACAAATTAACTACATGAGAAAACAAATTTTTAAAACACAATTTTTTCCATCTTTAAAGCAAAATTAAACAAAACCCAAATTAATTAAAATTCAAAAAGATGGGTTGTGGAGTTTTTAAAAAAAATTAAATAAAATTTTCAATTTTGGAAAGAGAAATTTAAAAATTTTAAAAATTAAAAGACAAGACGGGAAAAGGGAAAAAGGAAGAAACTGAAACTAAAAAGGAAGTGCCCAAAAAAAGGAGTTTGATCAAATTTTTTAAAGTTGTTTCAGAAGATGGGGGGTTTTGGATAAAAGGGGAAAAAGGGAAAAAGGGGAGAACAAGTGTGAGCATTCTTGGGGAAACAACCCCCCGGGGGCTGGGAGAGTAAAATGTTTTCCCCAAAAAGATACAAAAAATACTGTACAAGACCAAATTTTGACCGAAACAAACTTTTGGGATCGGTGACAGGTAATGAAAAGGAAACCCATAAAAGTAAAGTCCCAGGTTTGGGGTTAAAAACGGGGTTTTTTTGAGGACAGGTAAAAAATGACCAAAGAAAAACAGGTTTATAAATAAAATCATTAGACAGGAATGAGAGTAAACCACTCCTAAAAGAAATTGAGAAAGAGCCCTAAAAGGGTTTTGGGGCCCATTTTCCAAGGGGGGGGGGTTTAGCAAAATTTTGCCTAGAAAGTCCCCTTGAAAGAAAAGTGGGTTGGACTTAGGCTGAGGGGAAAAGATTTAGAAATAGATTTTTAAAAGATTGAAAAAAGGGGAGTAAAAAAAAAAGTGGAGAGGATTTTTATGCAAACAGACCAATAAAGGGAAATTTGGGAAAATTTCCTCTGGGGTTAAAAAGGAAAAAATTGTAAGAAAAAAATTTTTAACAAACCCAGGTGTCTTGGGGAAAAATACCCTTGGGGTTTTCATATACCAATTTACCTCTTCCAAAAAAAAAAAAAAAAGAAAAAAAATTTTGGGGCACAAAAATATCTTACATTAGTTTTTTTCACTGGCAGTTTTGAATACAAAAAACAAAAATTTTTCAAAGAAAACGAAAAAAAATTTGAAAAAAACAATTAAATTTTTTTCCCTGTTTTTACACTACCAACCGTAAAATTCATTTTATTTCAACAGTTTAAATCATATAAAATAATTTAAATTTTAAAAACAATAATTTATTTAAAACCCTTATGAAAAATAAAGTATCATAACTATAATGTTAATAAGGTTTAAAACCAAATAATTTTTTTTTTAAAAACCTCTAGAACCCAAAGAAAACAAAATTTCAAAAAATTTTGAAAGAATTTTTTTTAAACAAAAAAACCCTAACATTTAAAAAACTCCTGGGAAACATACCAATCAAAAAATTTAAAATAAAAAAAAAATGTATTACAGAAAGGGGTTTTTGATAAAATGGTGTAAACTTGATGTACAGTAAAAACGGGGTTAAAAATTTCCCAGAAAATTCCCTGTTTTTTCCAAACTAGCAAAAAAAATTAGAACAAAACAATAACATTTTAAAAATTTTCCCATAGTCAAAATCCCGAATCAAACAAGGAAAACAAGCCTTGATTGGAGTTTTAAATGGGCCCTTAGTTCTTGCAAAACAACCTTAAAACTCCCTCCCACAAAAATTTCTGCGCCGATAGTATTTTTATTTAAAATTTTTGTATAAAGGAAACGTTAGTTTTTAGTAAATTTAACTTGGGCCCTTTAAAATTTTCTTCTGCTTTTTTGGAAACAAACACTGTGCAAAGCTCGGGTCAACTCAGTTTGCGTTTTGACAGGGGTTACATCATAATAAAAAACAATAAAACTTTTTTAACAACGTTACTTTTTAAAATACAGTAAACAGAGTTAAAAAACGACCCTAAAAAAACAATAAAAGGGGAAAATTTAAAACCTCTCAACCCTTTTAAAGGTCCTCTACTTTAAACCCCCTCACACCAAATAAAGTCAAAGAAATTTTTTTAAAAAAGCAAAGGGTACAAATTTTTGGGGAATAAAAAAAATATAAAAAAAACAATAAGCGAAAAATGTAAAAAATTGTAAATAAACAAAAAGTGCTCCCCCAAAAAAGGAAAAAAAGCGGCAGGGGGTACCCCCTACAAAATATCCCTTCTCCAGAAGTAGTGCTAGCTGATAAACAACAAAAATTTCCCCCCGGAAAAACACGCTGTTCTCGGGACATCTTTCCCCCCGGAATTTTTTTTGAAAGAAACCTTTCGTATATTATATCTAGAAAAAACCTTTAAAAAAAAATAAAAAAATGTCAAATTTTGGGAATTTCAATAAAAAATAACGAATGGTTATTCAATAAAAATTTAATAATAAGCACTTTCACAATGCAGTTTGAAAACTTAGGGTTTTAAATTGATTTTTTTAATTAAAACTTACACCCTCTGGTGATTGCAGTAAAAAAGGGTTTTTCCCCTAAAACCATCCTGGGGCCTATCTTTTTGCGTTGCGGGCACTGACCAGAAATTCCCACAAAGAAATTGAGCATTAAAATTATTTGATTTTTTTTTTTGGGAACCCTCAATATATTTTCCAAAAGTTTAATGGTATAATACTTATACCCAAAACCCAAGAAATATAAAATCCTAAACGTAAACAACAAAAGTAAAAGTGATTTACCCCTTAAAAAATAACAAATACTAATCAAATTTAATTTTTTAAAAAACGGGAAAAAACCCCTGCTTTTTTGAGTGCAACCCCGACCTAAACCTATGCAAAGTAACCTAGGCTTTAAAGCGAAAAGGGGGCATATTATCTCTTTTAAGACTTTTTTTTTAAACCCAAAAGAGGGAAAAAAAGGATACCTCTGTTTTTTTTCCGTCACCAATCTTGCTTTAAATTTATAGCACTAAACCTGGGGGACGGGTTTGCCAAAAAGCAAAAATTTTCCCAATACTTTAAATTTTTTTAAAAATATAGACTTTCTTACACACTTTGTATTTAAAAGATTTATTTACCCAAAACACGTACATTTTGTGATGACCCCCCCAAATTAACTGAAAAACCAAACCTACTTTTTTTTTCTATTGCTGTGTTTTTAAAAATTTGAAAAAAAGAAAAAACAAAATATTCAAACAAAAATTTAAAAATGAGAAAACCGTTTTTCCCAAATTTCCCCAAAAAAATTTTTTTGATAAAATAAAAACAAACAAAAAAAACAAATCGAAAATTTAAAAATTCAGTAAAGAAAGGGTTTGGCAAACACCTTCAGGGAATCCCCAAACCCCCCCTCTAAATCTACCGTTGGGGGTTTTAAACTCAAAACTGAAAGTAAAAAAATTTTAAAATTTTTTTTTTGGGGTAAATTGAAGCCTAAGAAAGTGCACCTAAAGATGAAGGACATCCTTCGAAACTGGTAGTGCTATAATAACGCCAGATTGGTGGTGGAACAAAACAGAGGCAACTATTTCACCGTATATTGTTAAATACAACCAATCAGGATAATACTGATTAGCATAACAACTGGACTTTATTTAATGCAGATATCCCCAACACTGGGTTGGTGTTTTCTTTCGGGGTGCGGAACTGTTTTTCCACTAAAAAATCTTCATTTATATAAATTAGAGTATTTTTATTTATGGGTTTATATTTATATATTTATTTATGGTTAATATATTTTATATTATAGTATATATATATATATACTATATACGAGGGTCGTCCCAGGAAAGTAAAGAACGATTGCGCATCATGGACGGTGCAGTTCCTCCACTACCGCGGGAGTGGGGCTTATTTTTTAGTCCAAACCTTCCGCTTCAGTTTGAGGCTTGAGCGGTGGCCGGGTGAGGTCACGTTTGCGTCTCTTGTGGAGAGTTCAAAATGGCGGCGCCAATTGAAAATCCCGCCAGTGTGAAGTCCGTAGTGTGATTCGGTTTCTGGAATGTTTTTTGGGACAGGAAAGGCCTAATCCATGTGGAGTTCATGCCGAGAGGAGAAACAATCAAGCTCAGGCGGCCTACAGTCGAGACCATTGCATCGGCTTCGCTGCGCTATTCAAAACAAACGACGCGGAATGCTGTCGTCGAAGGGTGGTGCTGATCCCGACAATGCTCGCCTTCATTGCAGTGCACGAACCCAAGCAGAGCTTCAATCTTTCAAATGGCAAATCTTTGGACATCCTCCGGTATAGTCCGGATCTGGCTCCGAGTGACTATCACTTGTTTCCAAAGTTGAAAGTGTTTTTAGGTGGGAAAAACTTTTTGGAAGCGACGATGATCTCAAAGAAGGAGTAAAAACGTGGTCCTCATTCCTTGGCGGCAGAAGAGTATAACGTCGGTATTCAAAATTGGTGTCACGCTACAACAAGTGCCTTGACGGTTTCTGGTGATTTTTTATTGAAAAATAGAGTAAGGTTATAAATAGTTGTAAATAAATGTTAATCCTCGTATCTTTTGTTTTTATTGACTTACACCAAAACGTTCTTAGTTTCTGGATGACCCTCGTATATATTGTATTATTATAATATGTATTTTTTGTAAATTAACGATACTTTTCAATTGGAAACAATTGAATAGTCCATTCATTAGCATGACAGAATTTAGAGGAAAGGAAAACATACATTTCTAAGTGAATCAATGATGGTGAAGTAATGGTTAGTATTGGCAATAAGTGTTCTTCAAGAGACAATGATAGACATAATAAATTGTTTAAGATGCTGGTATGTTAAAATCTCTACATCTCTAAATAAATCACGCTGAAAATGTAGGTGCTCAATCGATTTTATTTGATTTAAATTTTCTATTACCAAAAAATGTTGTTTACTATTTTATTTATTACTAAGACGCCGATCAAAGAAATAGAAGCGAACAAGGTGAAAATAAGTGTGATGAGTGAGTATTGTCATTGTTACTTAAGGTCAACTATTCCTAAGAAAGAGCCTTTTATTGATAGTCCAAAAGCCAGGGTAAGGACTATCATGAAATCTGAACTAAGTAGTGTTGGTCTTATTTTCAGCTGATACTTAGATCTCCTCCATACACAACATCCAGACACTGACTACTACCCAACATGGACACCCCAAACTTCTCAATTAGTGTACAGTCCAATGGCAAGCATTGAGATGACGCTGCGGTATTAAGATACAGCTGTGTCGGTATAAAAGATCTCAAATTACCAATTATAGACCATTGGCGGGTATTATCAGTGCCAGCAAAAATATTTGAGATGGTTATTTACAAATATTTATATAGTCATATTGGAAAACATATTACTCCCAATCAACACGGATTTGTACCTGGAAAATCAGTCAATACTAATTTATTAAATTTTACAAGCTACGTTTCCTCAGGTCTTGACTCTGGGACTCAGACTGACGCTTTGTTCCTCGTCCTGGCGAAGGCGTTTAATAGAGCTGATCATTCTATTTTATTTTAAAAATTGCATTTTTACAGAATTTCATTGAAACTTTTATATTTCTTTAAGTCATATATAGTGAATAGGAAACAATTTGTTCTTTACAGTGGGGTTTCATCTTCAACATTTAACACCCAATCAGGTGTGCTTCAAGGCTCGAACCTGGGGCACTGTTTATTTACTATTTTAATTAACGACTTGGTTGATTGTATACAGTCCGCTGAGACATTGTTATTTGCAAATGATTTAAAGATGTTTAAATATGTAAAGAGCTCTGAAGATTCTGCCAGTTTGCAAAGTGACTTAGATAATGTCTTCAATTGGGAGTGTTTTGAATAAAATTACTTTTAATGTTTTAAAATGTCACTTAATGACATTTTCAAGGGCTCAGGAATTTTCAAGAAATAATTATTGGCTGAATGAGGTTCCAATTTCTAGAGTAAACAACATTAAAGATTTGGGTGTTACTATAAACAATTCTCTTTCTTTCAATCTTCATGTAGAACTATGCATAGCATCAGCCAGTAAAATTATGGGTTTCATTTTTAGACAAAGTGTAAATTTCCATAACATTGAGACGACCATTACGCTTTACAATGCTTTCGTCAGGTCGAGGTTGGAGAGTAGGGCTATCATATGGAATCCGATTCATACAAAGTATCGAGAAGCAGTAGAGAGAGTTCAGAAACGATTTTTATTTTACAAATGTTTTAATGTGTACACTTACACGGTTCCATATGACGCGTTACTAACATTGTTTGGGTTCTGGAGTCTTGACGCGAGGAGAACACAGATGGGCCTTGTATTCTTGAACAAACTGCTGGTGCGTGGTGAGGTGAGCGATGCTGCAAGCTTGGCGGGCCTATCTTTCCATGTACCCACATTTAATAGTTGTATTATTACTCCTGTTCTCTGTTCCATATTGTCGAACAACAGCACATGCCTCTTCCCCCCCCTCCACCGTCTCATGAGATCATACAGTAATTTGATTCTTTCTAATTGCACTAATATTGATACATTTTTTAACTCTTTAAAAGTATTTAAATTGAATTGTTTGACTTGTTTGAATCAAACTTTTATATAACTGTTCTTTTATTCAAAGTTATTATTGATAGTTATTTACTGTTGTTGTTTCTGTTAAAATATTTATCACTGTTATTGTTATTGTATGTTCATTTATATATTATTTATTGCATTCTTGATTAATTTTATAATGTATTTATTTATTATCAAGCATGTACTGTTCCTTTACATCAAATTCAGTTTAAATTTATACGTTTTATCATGATTTAATGTTGTTAAAATATTTATTTAAACTTGTATGAAATAATTGTTTTGTGAAGTGGAAAACCCACAAGAATTCATTTGTGTATGAGATGAACTGCTTCAGTGTAATTGGTTAATGTTGTATTGAAACATGTAAATTAAATAAAATTAAATTAAGAGGGCTGAGCATAGAACGTATCGCCTTAGATCTCCACAACACTTAATCACCAAGTGGCTGGGTTACAACACTATGCCACTTGTATCAAAATAAAGAGCTGTATTATATTTGTTGTTAAAACTTCAGAAGACAGTAGATACACAATGAAGATGCATATTTTCTTGCTGTTTTTTCTATGAAACAGAATAATTTCAACTTGATATTCTACAAACTAGATTGTAGTCTCCAAGCTCTAGTTGAACAGTTAGTATGACCAAATAAATAAAATTAATCAAACTGACGAGTAGTCTTTACTTACAGAGATGTTGTATTTGCGATTAGCTTTAAGTCCTTGAAGAGTCTGGCAGTATAGTTGCGGCCAAGGCACACATGGAGTCAGGCCCACGATGAGACTGGATTCCTCTGTGCCCAAGGAGTATGATATTGTAAAGGCTTTGAGAAGCCCATAAGCGGATTGTGGAGCTGCCCAACGCAACCCAAGCATGTTTCGTCCCTTCTTGTAGACTGTTAGGTTGCGTACTGCATCAGGCACTAGAAATAAATATGAAAGACTAATAAGGGTATAAAATTTTTGGAAACATCCAACTATTTTCTTCAATAAACAAATTGGTAATTTTAAACTTTTAAAATCTATTAGGTATTGGGCATCTAGTTTTTGGAAAAATATTTTGCTATTTCACGCTACTAGGGGCCATTCTGTTAAGAGTCATTAACCCACTGATTACTGAATTAATTAAAAAAGATATTGTAAATGCAGAGTAAGTTAATTGTAAGCTAAAAATGAGCTGCACTGATGCAATAACTGGTGCTGTCGTCTTAACAGTTAAAATCACATTAGAACCCTCCAACCGCTATTCTGTCATGTCACCACACGGTTCTCTAATCACGAGCCTGAGACTCGTCAAGCCTAAGTTATCCATCGTACCCACGGAAGAATGATTCTAAAGAAATTGCACCAACCACCTTTTTTTGCTTCGACTAGGATTGAAACCCAGGCCCCGCCATCTCCCTGGTTGCAGACTCCTTATTTATTTATTTTTATTTATTCATAAGACGCCGATCGTCAAGATATGGGCGAATATGGATTTTGAATGAGTGTGATGAGTGTAGATGAGCGAATGTAGTCATTGTTACAAACTAAGGCCGACTATTCCTTAGAAAGTGTCATTAATTAATAGCCCAATGACAAATGAACAGCCACTAGACCACCGATGCACTACGGGACATTGACCAAAACCGGTTCAAAACAGCAAGAGCTCTTAGCTGAAAATTGTATACTGTGATTGTTTAGTATATGGTTGTAGTTATTCTTTTCACCACTAGTGCTGCTCATAGCAGATATAGCTCTCTAGTAAACATGTTGTCTCTCAACAAGTTTAACTGATTTTTTTATTCATTTATTCACTATTTAAACAATGCTAAACGTATGATGTGCCCATCTTTCTTCTCTAATGGGTTTATATTGTTTATAGAAGCTTATGCCTCATGAAGCATAACTTAAAAGGCTACAAATCATGTAACTAAACACCATAAATTACATTTCTTAGGAATCCCTCTCTTGCTCTGATGCTGAAGCTGATTTTAATTAATTTTTTGTCAAAATAAATTATTTAAATACATTTCCTGTCAATCAACAACATGTCAACAGTAAACTGCACTGTGTATGATTTTAAGTTCTTAGTGTAGTTAAAAGTAGTAAAGGGATTTTTTTAAACTGGAGTTTATTATGGCAGAAAAAACACATGAAAGACTCTTACTGTGGAAATTAAACGTTGTAGAAAAAAATTCAAAGGGGAAGAAGATAGATATCGTTAAGGCATTTGAAATTACACCAACCACATTAGCCACAGTTCAATAAAATAAAGACAAGGTTGAAGAGAAGAGTGTTTGTCTAATGAAAAAGGATTGCGCATTGGATACTATAAAACTTGAGTCAGGTTCCAGCATTTTAGACGTTTTCAGTCAAATCAGAATACAAACAACACTGTAAATAGTGTAGAGTAAAATACAAACAGCACTGTAAATAGTGCAGAGTAAAATACAAACAGCACTGTAAATAGTGTAGAGTAAAATACAAACAGCACTGTAAATAGTGTAGAGTAAAATACAAACAGCACTGCAAATAGTGTAGAGTAAAATACAAACAGCACTGTAAATAGTGTAGAGTAAAATACAAACAACACTGTAAATAGTGTAGAGTAAAATACAAACAGCACTGTAAATAGTGTAGAGTAAAATACAAACAGCACTTTAAATAGTGTAGAGTAAAATACAAACAGCACTGTAAATAGTGTAGAGTAAAATACAAACAGCACTGTAAATAGTGTAGAGTAAAATACAAACAGCACTGTAAATAGTGTAGAGTAAAATACAAACAGCACTGTAAATAGTGTAGAGTAAAATACAAACAGCACTGTAAATAGTGTAGAGTAAAATACAAACAGCACTGTAAATAGTGTAGAGTAAAATACAAACAGCACTTTAAATAGTGTAGAGTAAAATACAAACAGCACTGTAAATAGTGTAGAGTAAAATACAAACAGCACTGTAAATAGTGTAGAGTAAAATACAAACAGCACTGTAAATAGTGTAGGGTAAAATCTTGTGTCGGAAGTTATGAATATTGTATCATTTCAATGGAGTAAATTGTGTTTGTAAAATGCAGTATGCAATTTCTATTTAGGTCGCTCAAAAAAACTGACACAGTACATTTTGCATTTGAAACTACCGATGTTTACTTTTTATTTCCTTATTCTGTAGGAAACTAACTTATTTTGTACTCAGCCTAAACTGTGTTATAACTTTGCATTTGGGTTTTGCAAAATCTGGCAACTTTAAGTACTAATAACTGGAAATAATTGCTAAATAGAGGTTGAACTGAATGTTCTTTATGTAGGTTCCAGAAAACCCCAACTTTACTTATATTTGCTGAATTTAACCTTACGGTAGCAAACTTTCATTTTAAGTATATCCTGATACAACGAAATTTGCCTTTGGTCCCTTGACATTCGTTATATCAAGGTTCTACTGTATCGACTAACTGTACGAGATTTCTTTGTAATGACTCAATTTATTTATCAAAGTGTTTGATCTTTACTTTAATTCTATTTACAACATAACTCTTTCTTGGTCACCAATGTGCTTTGATGCTGAAAAAACAACTTTACCATAAAGTCTACTATTCTTTTTATTTTACTTAAATTATTTTTATAGCGTTTCACAACACAGATTAAAAATTCTTCTAATGTATATGCAATATTTTTCTCAGAAAAAACAATACACAATTTGAATTATAAATAATTAACCCAATGAGTATAGACACTGATAAGAAATAAACAAAGGTCGCATTCAATAGTGCGCTAAATGTGTGCGGTGTTATTGTGTTGAGTAGTTATTTCTACAGTTTGCCATACGATAACAGGACCAGCACCTTGTCAGTCCCTCCCTTTATCCCCCGAAAACCTTGAAGATAAACTTAATAATCATTTTTACATATATATTAAGATTTACATTAGTTGAAATCTATTTTTAACTGGCACTTAGGCGTTCGCTGCGGCCATAAGAAAGCAACTGTTTCCTTTTTCTCTGTGGTATATACTGGGGTTTGGTTTATGAATTGCTACTAAGTTTTGAAAATGTTCATAGGTAATTAAGTCTTGGATTGCATCCGTTTTTTTATACTTCCAATTCACGTAGGATCAACATTTATATACTTTACCAGCTGATATTACTGTACATTATAGGTTTGGTTAACATTATACTGCTAAACTAATACTAACATGCATATTATGATGCAGAAGTGTTAAATCCTTCTTTAAATGATTTAAAACTGTCCCTCATCATGTTCTGCACCACTACAAATTTACCTCAACTGAGTATTATTAATGTTTCTTCCACAATATTCTAACAAACTTTAACATGTTCGTTTACCTTGTTTTACATCCCTTCTCAGTCAAGGGTGGGTTTATAACTTGCAATGCCATAGAAAACATGAAATAATATATTAGAGAGATAGGACATCAGCAAACTTACCTTAAAAGACAAGTTCACTAACATCAGAGTAGTAGTCACAAACACAAAGTAGACATAATCTCACAAATTTTCAACACCACAGGCATTTTCTTCAGGTGAGTAGAGGGAGAGAAGAATCTCCCACCCATACACGTACTGTGGTATTGACCCACCAACCTACCCATATACGTACAGTGGTATTGACCCACCCGCCCACCCATACACGGTCAGTGGTATTTACCCACCCGCCCACCCATACACGTACAGTGACATTAAATTTATATTGACCCACCCATACACATACGGTGTTATTTTATATAGAGGGAGAAGAATCTCTCCCTCTACTCACCTGAAGAAAATGCCTGTGGTGTTGAAAATTTGTGAGATTATGTCTACTTTGTGTTTGTGACTACTACTCTGATGTTAGTGAACTTGTCTTTTAAGGTAAAAGTTTGCTGATGTCCTATCTCTCTAATATACTAATTCCTGGCCTAGTGCCCTTTAACCTAACCTAAAACATGAAATAAAAAATTGTGCTAATGTATCCTTTTAGAAAGAGTGTCTGTAATAAATATTATTGACTACATACATACCTGTAGCCGAAGTGGAGGATTTTATTTCCAAGAATGCATCAGGATTCCATCCTGCAATGGTCACCACATACACCCTCGCACGGTATTCTGTACTGGCTTTCAGATGGTGGAATGTGACATTAGTGGCTTTTGTGAATCCACTATCAAGAATCTTGGTGTTATCCAATTCCTAGTTACAATACAATAATAATAAATCTTATTATTTTTCATTTGGATACAAAACATGTCATCGACAAAGGCTGAATAATAGTATGAAAGCAAATCAAAATAAAATATCCAATTACATTACCCTTATAACTACAGTAAACCCCGTTTTATCCTGACTAATATGGCAGTATTCTGTGCCGTTTGCACATAACGATCATCTCCCTCGGACAGTTCAGTCTTTCTCTGTGTTTCATTTAGTTTTAGTGTCTTTGTTTTCTGTGTTCCTTGGCGTCGACGGCAAGCTCACCATTGTAGCTTTGCTGCCGACACAAATATATTGTGGCTAGAAACTTTAGGTAAGTGTTCATTCAAATTTTTTGCTTTTGTTTGGCTAAAAATATTGTTTATTGATTTCCTGTTCTCTTATGAGTGTTGTTTCAGTAATTAATAAAGCTGTTGCCTGTTTGTGTAAAGGTTTTTATTTTCAGCAGGTCTAGGTTAGGCCCATGTGCTGATGTAAATGTAATTGTGTATTTCTATTTATTATATTATTTTGTCCTGTTAAAACTGATTTTTAGATGTAATTAAATTTTGTATTTTCATCTACTATTTTTTGTTTAATAGTAAAGTCAGCATTCATTTTCACTTTTTATAACTATTTTCACTACTTATCACTTGATCAGTCTAGCAAACTGTTCATGCAAAAGTCAGCCACTGCAGGAATTTTCTTTATAATGCGTAGTCATGTAAAATGGTTTTACTTTGTTCATTATTACTTTTGCTTAATTCATTTGTATAACCAGTTGTACTTAGTTTCTTTTACTTTGGATAAAAAAATTTTCTTTTTAGTAATTTTGCACTTTCTGCTCTTTTTAAAAACTTATCTTGTGTTTATAGTTAAAGTATTTTTTTGTCTTTCTCGACCTTTCATTTATTTATTTTGTTCTCTCACTTTTTGTGGAGCCTGACTAAAATATGGAAGCCCTGGGCTAAGGTTACTTTAGCCCTGGCTCCGGGGTCAGAGAAACATGGATGGGCACCTGCATGGCTTATGACTGCGTTTGCGGAACCTAAAGGCTGGAACTAGCCTCTACTATGCTTCCCAGAGAGGCAGCCAATTCTTCCCCCTTTCCGCGCTGTCCATCCACGGCCTTCAGGATGAAGACTTCGACATGCAGGTGACCCAAACCCAGTTTATTTTCTGTCCCTTCTGGCCCCCAGCAATGAACTCCAGTGAAGTATCATCTACCTGTGATGAAACATTTTGATTTTTAAGAACTATCATTTTAAAGTGAGATATATTTTTAGATTTTATTTTTATGTTGTTTAGTTTATATTTTTTTTCTTGGGGTTATTTCTTTTAAAGAAAAGTGTTCTCGGGTAATTCTTCACTTTGTTGTTCCCATTAAGAGCCATTCAGTTTTGGTTTGCTGGATTTCAGTGTAATTATTAATCTAAATCATTTGTTTAGTTTTTTTTTTTTAACTTTTCCAATCTGGCCTAACCTTCCAAATTTCTTTTGTTGCCCGAGGCCCCATAAGTTCTGCTGCCTAAGTATATTTAAATTTTGTCTTGGTATTATTTGTAGTTATGTTTATATTTATTTGTTGTTATTGTTATTATTTATTTGGATGTTTATGCCTTGTGTTGTTATTTGTTGTATATTTATTATTGTTACTGTATATATATCTTCAGATATTTATATATATTTTGATAAAAATGTCTAGGCCTAACCTATTTTTAGTATATATTTAGTTTGCAACAAATTTTATACTATTAATATTTGATATTCTTGCTGTCTTTTTAATTTAAATTTATTGCCTACAGGCCATATTTATTGATTTTTTTGATAAAGAAAAAAGGCCATATTTTTGCCATAATTTTTGATAAAGAAAGTAACTTTTCACAAACGGTCAACAGCCCATTTTGTCCGTAAATGTTTAATTTTTTTCTGTCACTTGATTTTTTTTTTGATACTTTTGAATATATAATAAACAATATTTTTGCCATTCAACTTATGCTTTTTTTTTGTTCTGTGTCGTCCTCCTGAATCCGGTGCCCTCAATCTTTTGATCAAAATACCCTCGATGGGTCCAGCAATGTTTTGATAGTACGAGGGTGGGTTGCAATTCAGATCCAGATACATATAAGTCCTGATACAAAAATACAATATAAAAATTGGGTAAATGTCACCTACAATAGGCAATATATGCTTCACAGAGGCGCTCAGACGGTTCGGCCTTGCTTTATTTTGCGTGAGAATATTTTGGAAACTGAAAGAACACCAGATAAAAACACGCCACCATTGCTAAACCTGACCAAAGTTAGTGTTTTTATGTAAATAAACAAAAAGCCAAATCTACAGAATGCAATCCATACAATAGCCTACATTTTGTTAGCTATTCTTGTGACTAAGATGGTCTGGACAATGATGAACGTCTGGATAGGAAGGTCATATGAATAAACCAGCTTTATACCATATATAATAGCGTTTAATAACATTTACTATTATACTAGAAAGAATTTATTCAGCAATATTCAGTATTCTGCATATTCATAACCATACTATGACCTTAAATATTTACGTAGATAGATAGATAGATAGATAGATAGATAGATAGATAGATAGATAGATAGATAGATAGATAGATAGATAGATATTTATTGCCATTAGATATTTCACAAAATACATTGGCTTAGTCATAAGATACAGACAGCACTGGTCTACTCTCTAAAGTCCATTTCTGTCCATTTCTGCGTCACAAACTCAGTTACAGAATAAAATGGATGCTTGATTAAGAATTCCTGCAGAGTCTTTTTAAAATCTTTCTTGTCAAGTTGTCTAATTTCTAACGGAATTTTATTATACAATTTACTAGCCATTATTAGTGGACTCTTATCACTTTTAATAAGTCTAACCTGAGGCAGGTTTACATCATTGCAATATCTTGTCTCATGGCTATGGATCGATCCTCTCAGCTCAATTTTGTTTAAATTTGCTCTTAAGTAGAGCAAACATTGTAATATATATAAAGAGTAGAGGGTTAGTATTTTAAATTAAAAAAAAACCCCTCTGCAATGTTCAAACTTATTAATCTTAGCTTTTTTTTACTTATTAACTTATTCGTATGGCTTTTTTTGTAATAAAAATACTCCCTGAGCATGAGAGGAGCCTCCCCATACAATAAGGCCATATGACAAGTGAGGTTGAAAAAGCCAAAAATATGCCTGCCGGAGACTATCCTCATCGATTTCCCCGCAAAGTCGTTTTAAGGCATACACACTCAATACGCATACTCAGCGGCAACTAATAGAAATAATAAAAAGGGTTTGACATGACAGCTAGCAACACTAGCGCTCTGTGTGGATCGCCCATGAAGAAATCCGAATATAATATAGTACGTACAGTTTGCTATGTACCAGGAACCATGTCTGTGCACGTGCATGTCTATGATACTACGCAAGTAACGCAACTGTGATGAGTTTATCACCGGCGTTGTCATGAGAGAACGACATTAAATGTTTCTATGGCAGTGTAACAACTTTAGAAAACAAATATTCAGCGTCCGTCGGATCGGTCAGCTGATCTGTATAAACCGGAATCCGGATAGTTCGGGTCCGGATAAAACGAGGTTTACTGTATTTAATTGGCTCTTTAAAACTATATTTCCATGATTAAATAAATAATCCATACTGTAGAAGAGAAAAAGCCACTTGTACGAGGGTTGTTTGTAAAGTAGGTCTCCAATGAGCTATTCTTGTGACTGAATGAGCTTGCGTAAATTCTGTTCTACTTGTAAAGTGTTGTGTTCCTCGCCTCCCTCACCCCTATTCTAGAAAGTCCCCACCCTCAGATCTACGATGCTCAGTCTTAGCTTAGCAGCTGTTAATGATGGAGGGGAAATTAATGCTCCTGTCAAGTGTGAATTGCAGTATGTGATTAAATTTCTGTGGTTTCAGAGGTCAACCACTTTTTGAATCCATCACCAGTTCACTGATGTGTATGAGGGGCTTTCTCATACAATGTCCAGTGTATGGACATACAAAATATGCATAAGTAGAGTAGGAAGTTTGCAGAAGGCCAAACAAATGTGCACAACGAGGCCGGCTACGTTTCGGACGAGACAGTCACGAAAGTTGAGGAACTT
Organism: Stictocephala bisonia; assembly: GCA_035578905.1. Classification (NCBI taxonomy): domain Eukaryota; kingdom Metazoa; phylum Arthropoda; class Insecta; order Hemiptera; family Membracidae; genus Stictocephala; species Stictocephala bisonia. The sequence continues at coordinate 27,493 of JAQJVL010001328.1, forward strand.
TTTCTTACGGATCGGCATATCATTGTGTGAGAAATTATCGAATAGATAGAGGGCATCTCTAAGACCACTGTGGACAAGATTTTGTTGGGATATACAAAACAAAAAGAGGGGTTAGTTGATAAAGGGCACCCTCACGTCACAAGAAACTACAACGAATCTTATCACCAAATTCGGATGGTAAATCATTGAACATACTCCATACAGCCTTGATTTGGCTCCAGTGACTCCTATTTCTTCCCCAACTTGAAGCACACTTGTAATGGAGATGAAAGTCTCAAGCAAGGAAGAGCTGAGGGCAGTTGTCCATTCCATCCTACGCGAGTCGGCGGGATAGTGATATGATGCGGGAATGAAAAAGCTTTCAGAGTGTCTCCAAAAATGCATTAATCATGACGAGGACTACTTGGTAAAATAGCTAAATGTCCAAAATTTCAAAATCTGTAATAGATTTTGCAATACAATGATGCTTACTATGTGAAAAAGCATTGGGGACCTTAATTTATGGACAATCGGAGACAAATTCATTGTGAGGATGAGCATTAATCAAATGATAATTAATACAATTAATAATTAAAGCATTAATATAATATAAAAGCTACTGATCCTGAATCTCATTATGACCTCGTTGCTGACTTCTTTCTTTGAATGACAATTTCAAACATCTATTCAAAATACATGTATATAATACAAAGAATATTGTCATATATAAAACATAAAATATTTATTTAATAATTAATGACTAAAACTATTATCATACAAAGCCCAATAATTAGTAATTGTTGAAAAAAACCTAAGAGTTTGTTAATATTTTTTTATTTAAAGAACATATGTTGTTTCTTTAATTGTAGTAATTTTTTTACATCTTGAATCAAATAAAGTTTTACTTCAGGTATTTTTCACTTATCCTTTTTTATAAATTTTCAATAGGTTATGGGCCCAGATATCGTTTGAAGAGTGAAATAAAGTTTTACTTCAGTTATTTTTCACATCTTTTTTTATAAGTTTTTCAATAGGTTATGGGCCCAGTAATAAATATAATAAAGTAAGTATAATATGGATTTAAGATTTAGAGTTGATAAGCTTGATGGTCAATTAGCGTGGAGACGATGGAAACGACAAATGGACTTGTTGTTAAAACACAATGAAGTGTTAGACATTGCTCAAGGAAAACGTTATAGACCAGAAATTCCAGCTAAGGGTGCTGAGAATGAACAAGCAACTCTTAATAAGATTAAACAGTTTGACAAAGATGATGCACTATGTCAAGTCTTGTAAGTGCACTTGATGATAGGCATGTTGAACTAACAGCAACTTGTCAAAATGGTATGGATATGTGGGGAAAGCTAATTAGTGTCTATGAACAGTCTTCTAATCAAAGGCTAGATAGAACCCTAGAAGCATTTTTCACAGCAGAAAAACTCCCAGATGAAAAGTTAGTACAGTATTTTGCTAGGTTACAGTTAATATTTAGGGAAGTAAATGAGGAGCTTGTAAAGCACAAGGCAAATGAACTTCCAAACTTAGTACTAATGAGCAGAATAATGAGTACTCTTCCAAATGAATATTTTGAATTTAAAAGTGTTTGGGAGAGTGTTAAAGTGGAAGATAGGTCAATTGATTTGTTGATTGAGAGAATTAGGCTCATTGAACAAAGATTGCCTAAGTTCACTAAAGAAACTGCATTATCGGCAAAAGTAAATAGCACTGTTGTTAGGCCTAGTGAAAAAGAAAAATTTTCTCAAAAAGAGAAAAATAAGAAGAAAATTGTTAAATGTTTCATATGTAAAGGTCCACATTACGCTAGTAATTGTCCCAATAAAGACAAAGGAAAGTCTTTCCAGCCTAAAAACAACAATTTGTTATGCTATGTTGCAAATGAAAGGTGTGATTGTACTTTTATTGCTGACTCGGGGGCATCTCAACATATGTGTTTTTGTGGAAAGTATTTTGATACATTTAGTGCATTTTCACAGCCAGTAAAAGTTACTGTAGGCAACGGTGAAGTTATCGAAGCTACTGGAGAAGGAAACATTCGTGTTTTAGTGACGTTTGGTCAACAAAAAGTAGTGAAGACTTTAGAGAATGTATGGTATGTGCCTAAGTTAGGTCGTAACCTCATGTCGGTGAGTCGCTCAGTGGAAAAAGGATATACCTTTAAAGCATCACAAGATAAATGTGTATTTTTAAGAGGAAATGTTCCACAGGTGATAGGACACATGAAAAATGGTCTGTATGAACTTGAGTTTAAAGTATTAGTTCCGGAAAAGTCACAAGCAGAAGCAAACGCTGCTAGTAACAGTCGACCAAGAACTATACAGGAGTAGCATGAATGTCTTGCTCATCAAGACAAAGGACATGTACAACGACATCTAAAGTTAAGAGGGATCATTGTTGACAAAATTGATGAATTTTGTGAAAGTTGTGTTCTAGGAAAACAACATCGTGATACTTATCATTCTAGAACTGTAAAACCAACAGAAGTAGGTGAATTGGTAAGTGGAGATGTTTGTGGACCATTGGAAGAGCCGTCAATTGGAGGTAGTCGTTATTGTGTAGTTTTTAAGGACTATTACACAAAATACAGACGTGTTTTCTTTGTTGAGAAGAAGTCAGATGTTCCTGATTGTGTGGAAACATATATTAATGAATGTAAAATAGCAGGACATGTTGTAAAAACTTTTATGAGTGATGGAGGCACAGAGTTTTGTAATTCCAAGGTGAAAATAATTCTTCAGAAAAGAGGAATAACTATGAGAACTACAATGCCATATATACCGGAAGAGAATGGTTCAATAGAGCGAGAGATGCGTACTCTTGTTGAAAGCGCAAGAACTATGCTGGTTAGTAAAAATCTACCAAAAAGACTATGGGCAGAAGCTATGAATACAGCTACTCATGTAATTAATCGTACAGGTCCTGTGAGAGATGGACTGACTCCATATGAACTGTGGTTCAAGAAAGGACTTGCTCCGATTAATCATTTTCATCCGTTTGGTACTGAGTGTTTTGTACATGTGCCAAAACAAAAACGGAAGAAGTGGTCAGTAAAGTCAACAGCAGGTATCCTAGTTGGTTACTGTGGTGAGCGAGACGGTTACAGAGTTTATGATGGATGGAATGTCATAATCAGTCGTGATGTTGTCTTCAAGCCTTTGATGAATAGTAGAGCAGAGGGCAAGGAAAATGATAAGGCAGTGATTGAGGAAGACACTATTTCAAATGTATCGGTTTTTATAAAACCAGAAGTTGTTGATAAGTTAACTGAGTCCGAAGTCAAAAATCAGTTTATAGATCAACATCAAATAAAGTTTTACTTCAGTTATTTTTCACTTATCCTTTTTTATAAGTTTTTCAATAGTTTTTCAAATACAAGTTCAAGTTCAGAAGTTTCAGCCTCTGAAAGTGATAGTCAAAATTTAGATGTTGAAAATGAAGATCATGTAGATGGTAGTGGTGAATTTAATCGGCCAAAGAGACAGTGTCAACCTCCCACTTACTTAAAGGACTATGTGATGTTAGCTGAAGCTGGACCGACCTATGGAGAAGCTGTAAGCAGTCCAGAGTGGTATCATTGGCAATCAGCGATGAATGAAGAGATGGGGTCCCTTCATGAAAATGATGTTTTCAAACTTGCATGTTTACCCAAAAATAAAAGAACCATAGGAGTAAAGTGGGTGCTTACAAAGAAGAGCAATCCAGAAAGATATAAGGCAAGGTTAGTTGCTAAGGAGTATGCTCAGAAAGAAGGCGTGGACTATTTTAGTACATACAGTCCAGTTGCAAGATTTGATACTATAAGGACAGTATTGAATATGGCTGCTCAAGAAAATATTTACTTAAAACAATTTGACGTGAAGACAGCTTTCTTGTACTCTAAGTTAGATGAAGAGATATATGTTAATCAACCAGAAGGCTATGATGATGGCTCAGGTAAAGTGTGGAAATTAAACCGTAGTTTGTATGGGTTGAAGCAGAGTCCTAAATGCTGGAACAAACGGTTATCTAACTTTATGAAATCTCAAGGTTTTAGAGCTAGTACGACAGATCCTCGTCTGTTCATTCGAGAAGTTAACAATCAAAAGATGTTTGTTGTTATCTATGTGGATGATGGACTTATCTGTGGAACTGATCAAAAACAAGTTGATGAATTTGTTCAAAACCTGAAATGTGATTTTAAAATCAAGGTAACAGATCCTGAAGTGTATTTAGGAGTTGAGATCAAAAAGACCAAAGATTCGATCACACTTAGCCAGAGGGCACACATTGATCAAGTTTTAGAAAAGTATCGGATGGCTAACTGTAATCCAGTGTCAACACCTGTTGACAAGTTTGAATGTGACAAAGAAGAAAAGTCTTTAGCAGCTGGTGTGCCATATCGAGAAGCTATTGGCAGTCTAATTTACTTGACAAATACCCACCCAGATATTTGCTATGCTGTTAGCATGGTTGCTCAACATGTGAATAGCCCAAGTATCAAGAATTGGTCTCAGATTAAGCGGATTTTCAGATATCTGCAAGGTACAAAGGACTATGTCTTACAATATAAGAAGGGAGATCAGGTTCTTAATTGTTATAGTGATGCAGATTATGCAGGTGACCAGGAAAGTAAAAAAAATCGGTCAGGCTGTATATGTATGTTTGCTGGAGGAGCAATAAGTTGGTTCTCAAAGAAACAAAATTGCATTTCTCTATCCACAACAGAGGCTGAATATGTAGCGGCCAGTGAAGCTGCGGAGCAGATTGTTTGGCTGAAAAGTTTGTTGGAAGAAATGAAAGGTTCTTCAGTTGAAGCTAACTTGTACATTGACAATGCTGGTGCTGTAAAATTGACTCAGAATCCTGTCATGCACGGAAGAACAAAACACATAAGTGTACGATATCACTTTGTGAGAGAGAACCATGAGAAGGGTGTTTACAAGGTTGAACATGTACCAGGCAAACTTCAGTTAGCTGATTTTTTAACAAAAGGACTTGTTGGTAGTAGATTAAAGGATTTACTTGAACTCTCAGGTTTGAGGGCATGTTGAAAAAAACCTAAGAGTTTGTTAATATTTTTTTATTTAAAGAACATATGTTGTTTCTTTAATTGTAGTAATTTTTTTACATCTTGAATCAAATAAAGTTTTACTTCAGTTATTTTTCACTTATCCTTTTTTATAAGTTTTTCAATAGTTATACAATTTTTTTTCAAAAGGAGGACATCCGCAATGTCATTGATACTGAGTATATCATGTTTGCTGACAACATCAAGATATTTTTGGAAGTGACTTGCCTGAATGAATGTAGACTAGTACACGATACTTTGAATTGTATTATCGCCTGGTGTCAGTCAAACAGGGTATGGACTTGAATGCCAAGTAAAGCTCCATTATTACCTACATTAGATCCGCTGATCCACATCTCCTATACTCTATGACTATAGACTTCTCGATTCTTTACTGAACAGAATATAAAAGTTCAGGGATCTTGGCATTATCATGTCCAGTGATATAAATCCATGAAATCACATTTTACACATATGCAATAGGGCTAACTCCTAAATGGGGTTTATATTCCGAACAGCTAAGGACTTCCAGTCTCCATCAACTATTGCCACACTCTTCAAAACTCTAATACGCCCAATCATTGAATACTCCTCATTAGTTTGGAGCTCTTACCAGACTGGACATATTTGGAGCCTTATAGAGCAGATACAACTGATAAGAATAGTTGGCTTACGGCCTGGATATTGTTACCTTGATGTGCCTGCCAACAATCTTAGAAGTAACTTGGGTCTCCCACTAATGAGTACTAGAAGGAAGATGGCTGACACTCTGTTTCTACACAAGCTGATCAATGGGATCATGGCTTGCCTAGATCTACTGTCTCTTGTTGAATTTCGGATTCTTGGCACCACTTGATCACTGTATATGTTCTGCAGGCGTGCTATACAGTCACAACAGCAGTATTCCTTGTCTGATGAGGTTTGGAATTGAAATTACAACTGATGTGGAACTGTTCGGGTCATCATACATGTCATCATACTTGGGAAATAATGATGACTAATGATTTTTTTTAACTGAATAAAGTTAACGTTAATACTCTAAAAAGTAACTAATTGAAGTTAAAAGTTAGAATAAATTGAAACTAAATGATTAAAGTTAAATGATTAGAAAATTAACTGAAATTGAAAGTTAAAAGTTAGAATAAATTGAAACTAACTGATTAAAGTTAAATGATTAGAAAATTAACTGAAATTGAAAGTTAAAAGTTAGTTTTCAGTAAAATATACATAAACAAATACTTAACCTGTATTATGTTTTATTATTTATAATATCTTAGATAAATAGGCCTATACATTACTATACAATACTATTAATTAGACTATAGCAATTTCTACAGTAATTTTTGTTATATAACTGTCCGAAATCTTAAAAATTAAATATTTAGTTTAATTTCTAAAATTATTAACAAAAACTTACATAAGTCTTTGAAAAAGTTTTACATTTTTAAGCTATACTTTAAAAAATTAGTAAATATCTTATAGGAAATTCACGATAACAAAACATTTTTTTTAATTGGCGCAGCAAATAATAAGAAAGGCCAAACAATATCTTAACATGTTGACTCCAGGTGATTTTTATCAGGCTGGAGATGATAAGGAAGGGTCACTGATAAGAAAGTATGGACCGATCAGGGGTAAACAAAAACTGAACAAAATATACTCACTCTATAAGTGAGTGAAAGCAGATTTATTCATACAATTTTCGATAAGCAATTAAGTTTATTAGATGTTTAAGAATATGCCGTTCTGAGTGCATGTTTTATTCTTACTGAAATAAGTTAATTAAAAATTATGGAAACTATCTAAATCATTAAAAAAAAAACTAATTACCATTGATAATATTATTAATATTAATATTAAAGATAGTATTATCATTATCTTTTCTTTTCGACGGTGCCGATAGCAAAATAATGAAAACAGAACGAAATATAGCAATTGTTACTTGAAATATGTTCTGCAATCTTGAAGATAGTTTATTCTGTTGCGTGGTAACTTATAATGGATTGATTTTACCTAGTAAGCCTAATTTAAAATAAAGTAAACGTTTGAGGAAATGTTGGTTTGATTAAAGATTTAAATGAGTTTTCCCGACTACTTTTGAGCAGGACAATTTAGATATGTAATTCTGTATGATCAATTAATCAAGTATTGACAGCATTAACGTCAAAATGCAACTGATTTCCCTAATTAATTATACAGATAGATAGGCAAACAGGCAAAATTACAGTATTAGGGTTTTTGAAAGCTAAACAAGCTTAGGCCGAACACGTTGATTTAAAACACGATAACTAAATGACTATCTCAACTGTATCCCTAAACATAAACTAGTCACGTGAAATGATCACCCCAGGGACACAAGTCAATCCCACAACAATGGTATACTCCGCCTTTTTTTGTTTATAAGGTAGTAAAATATGAGTAAAGGGGAGGGGGTGCGTCTTCAAAACAGTGACCTTGCTTGTCGGTGACAATTGGTCTTTGACCTGAGTTTTAGATACTTTCTCCCCAGTCCACACTCCTCGGACCAAATGGCACCTTTTATCACATTTGAAAAACTAACTGAGTTACTTTAACCGTTAGCCAAATTTTCAACTAGTTAAAGTTAGAAGTTAAACATTACCAAAACTAACGAATAAGTTAAAAAGTTAATAGAAAAAGTAACGATTAAATTTAATCGTTAATTATTTTTAATCGTTAATCCCAAGTATGCATGTCATTCCGAATGTCTTCATAGAGTGTTGATTACTAACGCTTGTGATGAGTAGCCTGTTTACAAGTTGTTACTAATCGAATTATGACTATCATACTAGACTGTTTCAACTATCCACTAATACTGATTAATACTGTGACCATTTGTACTTTTGATTAATTCTGTAATTTTGTAACGTGATTATCAATACTATAATATTACTAAAATTCTTAACTAACGGATATTAAATACTAATTGATTATTCATCTGTGATTTTTTTCATTACTTTAATTATTATTATACCAGATGTATCTTATTTAATGTTAAAATATTGTATCATAAACCATTCTGTACAATATTTAAATATCATAAAAGGGTTTACCATTGAAATAAATAAATAAACATGTTTTTATGTATTGTAACCTTTAACTGCTAAATAATGAGATAATGTGACTGTTGGTAGTTTTAGTGATACAGTGGGACTCCAATTAAGCGATAATTTTATTATGGGTGTGATTTATATATTTCAAATGTTCAGGATTTAAAAAATATATAACGTAAGATCATACATAAACAAATTTACCACAGATACAATTTCCCATTCTAAGAAGAGTGGCTTTCACTGTTCTCCTGGGGCGGACTAAGTGGTTCATAGCTCTTACATATTGTTTTCTAGAGCTTTCTTTGATTTTCCCACCCCAAAATATCAAACCATACCTAATCATAGATTGAAAATAAGCAAAATAAGCTGTCCTTCAATAATATTTAGATATTCAATCAGTTAGTTAATCATATTAAAAGATAAACTACATCAGATAACCTGTAAGATAAATTAATTGTCTATACGTACAGTGCAAAAAAGTTGACTGTCAATTTGTAGTGTAGACTAAAGAACTTTGCTTTCCCCATAGAAACATTATTTAATTGCCCAATATTGTGATTCAACGTAAATACTAAGTGTTGAGTTTTCCCCCATGAAGTAAGAACCCATTGGACTGAAACCATTCTTCTGCTTCAAAAAACTTTTTTTGTGCTTTGATAAACATTTCTAAGTTAAAAGCACTAATCTGAGTATGAAAAAAGTTTAGGATGCCCATTTCTGTTTTAGAAACAAATACATTTATTTATAATATATATTTCTCAACATTTATATAGTCTGCATGGTTGTGATATATAATTTAAAACAAGCTCTTCAATAGATTATTTAAGCTAGAGAGCATTTACTGTAAATGTAAAACTCTAAATTATTTTAGGAAAAATATTTTTATGCACAAAATTGAGGAAGTTGAAAAACTAGATATCTTTTTTTAGATTATAACATTAAAATAAAATAAAATTCTTTAAGAGGCGAATAAAATATCTTGAAGGAGTTGACAGTTTAGTTTCCTTGCCCTTTTATTGGTGATTTGAGGAATTTTATAGGTATGATTATTATTGATGTCACTAAGGAACTTAATATAACATTTATTCTTTAAGAAGTGTTTCTTTGCTTTCCAAAAATCCTTTCATTCTTTCAGTATGTTCTTGTCATATTTCTTCTATTCACTTTCCTCAAGTTTTAATTTAGGTTTGACTATTTAGAATTGGTGTTGGTTGAGTTTTTCCTGTAGATATTTTTGGCCAATTCATACTAGGTCTTCATTCTTGATTCCCTTAGTCCTGTGAACTGTGGATTCTTATCTATTAATTTTGTCTGTCACTTTACCAAGTGGGTTGGGAGCTCATTCTCCTGGTGTGTCCAAAGAATTTCATTTGTAATTTATTTGTGAATTTTTAATTTTCTCAATGTGTTTGTACATTTTATTGTTGTACAATAAAACTGACACAAGAGTTTTTCTGCTTTTTTATCTTTCTCACTTTAGACGGGTTCTAATTGCTGAACCTGCTATATATTAAATTAATGTATATATGTTATTTTATATAGTATAAATTAGTGTGGTGTCTAAATAAACAGTTCGTGTTGGTTGACTGAGCCACGTCACACCATACCATTCATGACTTCCCCACCTCTCCCAGAGATTCCTTCTTCTGCAATGCTTGTGTTACAGCAACTTGGGTGACCGTTGTAACACCGTGTCTCTTAACCGTGTGTTTTAATATCCACCCAAACCTGACGCTGTTATATATATATTACAGAAGACGATTTCTATTCTGATTAACGATATCAGAAGGTTGCAGCAGTTTACAACACTTTAGTGAACCAAGTACTTAGTTAAGGTTTTAAATCACTATCGATGGCGAGCAATTTAAAAGTTCAATTGATGTGAACATGGAGTTTTTACTCTGAAACCGGTAATCCAATTAAGAAGATTTTGTAGCTGAAGACGACAAAAGGTACGTTAACCTTATTATTTGTTATATATATCAGCTCAGGAGGCTTTAGCAATGAATAAATTAAAAGTTCAATAAAAATATGAGTAAAAATAAACTTTGGATTGAATCAGTTCTTTATATCATGCATTCACAGTACAAGCTTCGCTTCAAAAGCAGTATAATGAAAACTTAAAAACTGAAGTTATACACTTTTAAGAACTTTGTATACCTTAAGTAAGTGGTAGTTATAACCCAGTAGGAAGCCAGAGCAGACAGGCACCGGCTCCCAGAACACTGTAAGGCTGGTGTTAGACCTTAAGGGTGTCTGCTCATTGGGTTTGGGAACTTCAGTTGGCACTGGTGAGGACAAAAATTAAATATTCTCAAAATAAGATAAAATAAAGAGCAAGTATCATAAAACTTTAATAAAATTAGTGGTTTGTCACACCATTACTATAGAAAAGAAGTCAGATTACAGGCTAAAATTTTAACTGCATCATAGATGCATCAAATATATATATATAATACAAATCTCCTACCTAGTTTTTCAGTGCCAAAGTAAATGGTAGACTTCGGCCCTCCCTCAGGGTTGACTGTGACCTGATATTGTGCGAAGGGCAGCAAGGGGCTGAGGGTGACGACACCGGTCTTGGCCTGAGTCAAAGCTCCTTCAGTAGCATTGACGCATCCAGGAAGACATGCAGGCTGTTCGACACACTGAAACACATTTTGACAGTACAGTAGTTAGTGTAAACAGTGAGAAAACTAAATACGACGAATTTATTGAGAAAACTGGATCTCTACGAATCCAGTCACGTGCATTAAGGGGAAAAAATCAGATGATAAAATATTTCATTTTATATCTTTACTTCATGACCTTAAATCACTCGTCCTAAACACATCTAATCTTCATGAACTCGCAATTTACATTATCCAATGATGTGCCATTTAAAAGTGCCATTAGTATTCTTAAAAATAATTTTAGACTGTTTTATATATTTGCATTGTTATATCACATAAACTTATTGTTTTACTTATTTAACTTATTATTATACTTGTAAACTTTATATATTCGATTCAGGGACGTGGCCGCTGTATGAACAGAACCATTTATGTAAATGGCAGTCACAGCTAATAAATATTTTTTATCTGAAATTATGTCAGAACAAAATTAATAACATACACTATAATATGTTTGTATATGATAATAAAAATTTGCTTGAGGGGTTTAGGCCATTGTCCCTAAAAAAGTTTGTACATTAAATTATAAAATGTGTCAATATAAATGATAAAAGAGACTATAATAATAATATGAAATAAGATTAAACATAAATGTAAATAATTTCAAAATATGTAACAAATGATCAAATATTCAACAGCTGATTTATGTGTAGTGTGGAAAGGTAATAACTAGGAGGAGAAGATGCAAGAACTGTTGGGTCAGCAATATTTTTTTGTGGTTTGTCTATAGTGCTAGTACTTAATCAAATAAAAATGCTATAACTACATTATTTGATCCAAGTTCAGCTTAAATAATTTTAATAATAGGTCAATAAGTTAAAATTGACAGTTTAGTATTGTGACTTTACTAAATAAATTTTAAATTATTTATTATGCCTACTTCCTCCTTTTTTGTACTTAAAATCCTTTGGATAACATATAATGGTTGGCTTACCTTGTAAGTTAACTTGTATAACAAAGGCCTATCATCATCCTTTGGAGGATTCCAAGAAATCTGTGCAGAACTACTGTGTTTAGCTACCACTCGCAAATCTCTAACTGCAGAGCTTCCTGGAAAAAATATCAGTATTCAGTTTAAAACTGTTACTAGGAGTATAACCATCTACAACTGGATACAATGTAACTTGCAATATTTGTATGGTTGAGCATGAGCATGACATAACATACAAATAATCTATACAGGCCTATGCATCAATAATATCCATGACAGGAGCCAAGCCATTTGACCTGGAGCGGACATTTCCATTAGTACAACACAGTGACTGCAGCTGATCAATCTAGACTTGATGTTTATTAAACTGAAACAGTACTTTACAATTTTTGTTTTCTGTGAAAAACAATTGTCATACAAAAGGATAAAACTATACATCATAACAATTATAGTTTATTTGGGTTGTTACTTTTTTAAACAGTCTTTCTTTTCTTGTCGATATTTACTTTAATAAGCAATGTTTACAGCATGATTCAAATACTAAATACATTAATGTAAAAATTAAATTTAATACTGTAGCAAGTTGAAAAACAAAAACAAGCTGAAAAACTTTTTTGTAAATAACTCAATTCAAGATTTGTATTGCAAAAACGATAAACTGTCATTTAAAAGTTACGGCATTCATATGCAGTTTGATAAGGAATGTGGTAGTAGGAATTGGTCTTTACTGAACGATACTCTTTATGATGAAATTTCACATATAATGGAAACGAAATATATAATAAGCTTAATAAGAAAGTACAAAGATTAAAAAATGTAACTAATAATTATGTAAACTACCCGTTTAGTTAATGATGAAGGTCACATTTTTTTCATGAAAGGGTAATTAATATGAGTAATGTTGAATTTAGCAAATCTGAAAATGATGTGTTATGTTATGGACCCAAACATAATTTCATAAAAAATTATGACAAACAAGCTAATATTTTAGCCACCGACACTGAATGTAATGTATCTCAGTTAAAAATGTTAATAGAAACGAAGATAGACATGATGTAAGTAAAAAATGCAAGGTCCAAACTAATAATTTGAAGCAGGTTCTAGATTATAGTTTGTTTAGATGTACAACTAAAATTACAGGATGAAGATCTAGTTACAGTCAAAGCGGGTAAGAGCAACACAATAGTAATTCTGAAAAAGATTATATCACTAAAACTGAAGAACTAGTATACATAACAATATATACTCCATTACTAGTTTAAAATATATATAACAAAAACAGTAACATATCAAAACCAGAACATACTGTACTTAAAATATTAATTCATTCTCCATACAATAATCAAGTAAATAATATAACTAAATAATATGAATAAATATAACAAATAGCTAACGGATATGACACTAATTTCATAAGAAAATACATAGTGAAAAAATAAATACATAATAAAATATCAGACATTCTACATTCAATAGAGCGAGCAAACTGTCAAACACACTCGCACCCATGAACTTATAACAGTCGTATTCCTAATCAAGCACACAAGAGAAACATTCTAACTCCAATACATTACATACAGTCGACATACATTCAACAAGCAAGCAAAAATACACTCATACCATCTCACAAGCTAAATACTTAAAAATTCACGTGCAAGATTCATCAGATCATACATAAAAATTACATCAAAATCTAAGTAACAATCGTCAAATGACAAAACGCTACAAATGTTACAGGCTGTACCAATTGATGAACCCGTTACAAAAGCAAGAAAGTCTTCTTGAGGGATGCCACACTGTTACAAAAGAAGTCGTGATGTGGAGAAACAACATTTCCAAGTTCATGAAGTCTGGGAATGATGCTATGGTGTTCATAGTTTGTGGAACATTGATGGTGACGAAAAATGCCTTTGGATCGGGTAAATGCGGGTACTTTTATATTAATTAGGCCAAGCAATTCAGGACAGTCAACTTCACTTCTGAGGATTCTTTGCAAGAACACCAAATCATGCATTTGTCTTCTCTTCATCAAAGGATCCAACCCCAAACTCTTCTCTACAACTTCCAATGGCACCTGGGAGTAATTTTATCCAAGCTTGGCACCCACAATTCTCACAAAACGGTCTTGAATTCTCTGTAGCCTCTGAATATGTCCAAGCTGGTAAGGGGACCAGACAATGCTTCCGTACTCCAGGACAGACCTGACAAGTGAAACATATACCATCCTCATCGCCTCAACACTGAGTCCACTTCTTGACTTCCTGATCACAAGTCCAAGCATTTTTGAAGCTTTCTTAACAACTGATTCAACATGATCATCCGGGTTCAGACTAGAAGAAATCACCACTCCAAGATCACGGATTGTAGTCTTACGGCAGAGTATGGAGTTGCACAGAGTATAATCAAATAGAATGGGTGTAAACGTCCTGTGAAAAGTTACTATGCCACACTTTCCTGCATTGAGCTTCATTCCATTCGAAGAGCACCACTCTTCAATGCCAAGAAGACAGTCCTGTAGACGTTGACAGTCCAGAACAGATGACATGGGACTGAAAACCTTTACATCATCTGCAAATAGCAAGCATTTCAATTTGACAACTTTGACCAAATCGTTTATGAAGATGGTAAACAAAAAGGGCCCCAAATGAGAACCCTGAGGACTCCTGATTTAGCTTGAAATTCACGAGAGGTTGCGGCCATAAATTTAACAGAAAGTCTACGGTTTGCTAGGTAAGAAGAGAACCACTTAAAAAGACTTCCATTAATGCCATAGGCGTCTAGCTTGGCAAGGAGATGAGGATGGCTGACAGTGTCAAACGCCTTGGCAAAATCAATATAAACACTGTCAATGTTTTACTTTTAATTCGGAGCTGCCCAGGGATTCCGGCCCTGGCCTCGGTGGAACCATGGGATGTGGGCTAGTTACCACAAAATTGGTGTTGTCAAATGTAGCTAAATTTTTCATTGTAAGTTTGTTTCTTAAAATTTTGGGTCTGGTATTTCTACAGATAGGCACATATATTTTGTAATTTTGGTATTTATAGCGTTTGTTGTTTTTATTTTGTGTTGTATCATGTGTCTCTTGTTAATTTTGTGTTTCTTGTGGGTTTTCAAGTGTAATTTTGATATTGTGGCCTTCTGCCAGTTTTTTCCGAATAATTAATTTTTCTTTCTTGAAAATAAATTAGTTTTTGCTCAGCTGCCGAGTTGTAATTTTACCCTTCGACTGCCACCCGTGATCCTATCGCCTGACTGGTTTTGAGCTATCCCCCAGTTGGCACGACTTCCAGTTTTTGGTGGGGGATGGGTCTCACTAGTTGGCTGAAGGGAGTTTCTAATAAAGTCAAAACTCGGCTTATAAAAAAACTTAAATCGTGGTACGGATTTCACAACAAACTTGGCCTGGTACGTTCCTTATTTGGCCTGGGTGCTGGTCCATTAAGGCCCATCAACCTGCATATGGCTATTAACCCTTTTAGTGCCGCACGACACGCTCCGTGTCGATGCAAATCTGTGCTAAAAATGCCGTCGACACGGAGCGTGTCGATCCGTATTTAATTTATTATAGTACTACCTTACTGTATTAATTGGCTAGTAACGATGCAGACAGCTTCTAAAGGCGTCGAAGTACTTGTTTCGATCGATGTTTCGTTGTACTCTTCGATATATCGATGTTTCATTAGTTTACAAAGTTGCGCTAGTTGTTTGTTTACATTGTGCTGAGCGGTGTTTGCGTGTGTTTTCAAATCAAAGTTAATCATTTTTATTGTAAAATGGATAGAAATAAAGTAAACTGTGATGATTAGTGTAAAAAAACAATAATAAATTCAATGCTTCAGTAAGGAGACCTGATTTTTCACTCTGAATATCTGAATTATTGAACAATCAATAAGGTATGTAATGATTTATTTTCTATATTATTCTTTATGATTACTATGGTTACAACATATTTTAGGTATAGAATAAGCTCCTAATATAGTAATTTACTTCTTATAACTTTGTTTTTTTATAAGAATACAGAGAATAAATTTTTTCCATAACATATATGTTTTCGCCGTAAATTATCGTATTGTAAAATATTTTTATTTTGCAAAATATTGGGAATTGTTTGCATGAAAGTAATATTTGTTATACTGGTTTTGTTCAGTTTTAGGTGCACTATAAGACAGTATTACTGGAAAAAATTTAAAAAAATACTGAAATATACTTTTATGGACTCAAAGTTAAATTTTTTATTTTTACTTTTATCTTTTTTACATGTTTTTTTAGTTTATAAATACTTGGAAGACAATATTTTAAAATAATTCACAATCAAAAGGTGCAATAATAACCATAAAACAAAACAAAACTTATTTCAAAGGTTTATGACCAAAAATAAATTTAATATGATTTTTGTTGTAAACCCTTACATTTTTGCTCAGAATTGCTTGGCACTTTTCACCATAGAGGTCGTTCAAGGTCACGGCACTAAAAGGGTTAACAAGCGATTGACAATGTTAACCCTCTTCCGATCACATTATTCCTGGGCGCTCACGGTAGAACGAGACCTATTATTTCACCAAACTATATTATTTTGCCGTGCGCTCATATTCGCTGCAACTACTACACTTTACTCTAATTTAATTATTATATTTATGCCTATGATAAATATATTATAACAGTAGCATATAAAAAAAAACTTACTAGTCATTGAGAAATCTCCACTTCTTTAGCTTGATGGTAGTTCAGAAAGCAAGGATGTTTGCAGAATGTTTTATCACACTGTTTACAGGTGAAATAGCTTCTCATAGGATTACCAGACTTAGTTTTTTCCACTTTCACGACAAAGAACACAAACAGTTGTATATGACAGTTTTTCAAGAACATGGAGGTTTTTGAGAGATATTATACCTACAGGTAAGCCTCGTTTTCTTCCTAAACGCTTACGCGAACTGAAGTTCCCAATAAGTTGTTTGATAAGCGATTGACGAAACTGTAATTATGTATTGCCCTGCTTTTTTCTAGATGGCAGGTTCGTTAGTCTGTAAATAATAAAGGAATTTACAATTGCAGTGTTTATAACAAAATTAAATAGGTAATTCCACCATTTTTCTATGGCTTACCAAAGCTGTAGTAACTACGAAACTGATCTGCTCGATCTACTTCGCCCATATTTTTTGTATATTGAGAGACAACCTGTGGACAGTCTATTTGTATAGTTTCATTACCTTTTCCTGTTCTTCTGTCTATTTGTAAAATCACGTTTGGATTGGCATTAGTAGAGAGAAATTAAACCTCCCTGTTATCGTGCCAAACAGTCGCAACTACATGGTCGCTTTGCCTAATCGCACTATCACCCCTTTTTAGTTTCAAAAACTTAAGTTTTTGAACTCTGCCGGCCACTCAAATATATTTACACGGACAGTTCCACACGAATAAGTATCTATTTTAGTAATAAATTCGCCAATTCAATAAAATGAAAAAAAGTTCATAATAAATGAGGTGGTTTTTATCTAAAAATCTTTCAACTATGTCCATAACAAGTTGCTCACCTAAGAAAAATGTATTGTTTTTCTTCCCTTTTTTCTAAATATACTTTTCTAAACAAAAAGTACCCACTTATGCTACATAAATTATTTTAAAATCTGGCCTGACTTTATATAAAATATCGTAATTGTCACTTCCTGGTCTCTGAATATGTTTTGGATCACTTATGTGAAAGTAATGATTTAATTTTTTTGTACATACGCAGTCATAGCTTAGCTTGTTGAACAATTGGACACTTTATAAAATCTCTGATACAATAATCGTCAATCTGTGGTCAATCATAAATCCCTAAATAGATCTCAATGCCTATAAAGGCTTTTATTTCTTCTAAAGAAACTGGCGACCAATGTGGATCAGGTTAGTTCGCAATTTTTTGTTTTTCAGCAGCATACATATTAGTATATTCAATTATGTTTTCGAAAAAACTATTTCTACCTAACAAAAAATTAAATTAATCCACACTATCTGAACCTGTAAGTAAAGAGTGACACGGGCCATAAACACCGCAAAACTGATTCGGTTCAATGTAGGTTACTGTGCGAGAACAGGGAGGGGTCATGCGAACTGTTGTTTGTGTGCGAACACGTGCAGTCTGATCGACAGCTGTAGGTTCAGGGTCATCGACACTCACATTCACTTTCAATATCATTGAGTAATATGTTATTACAACCATTTATATCACTAACACTAGAATAATCAGTAGAATCATCACCAGACATACGCATTTCCCTATCAATCTCACTATCACGAAGAGATCAACCTTGTTCATCCATGTTTACTATTGTACTAATGTAAAACTAATAAATAGACAATGAGTTACAAGCTCAACAACGCGATATATTGGTCTCCAGATGGAAGAGAATCATTGTAGTTCAAATTAGAGCCCCTAGTGTGCAGCATTAAACGGTTAGTGTCGATAAAATAGAGCATGCCGATCTGACCCACAATGGCATCCAGCCGTGCGTTCTGATCGATGCCTTATGACAAGGAAAGGGTTAATACAGTAACTAGCCACTGCAATGAGCGTTTGATGACAGTGATGCAGTGACTGGCCATTGTAACAAGCATTTGTATTGACGCCATTGTATTTCTCTACGAAATTACAAATAAAGTCGATTGATTGATTTGACAACGGTGATTGCAGGGTGACTAATTCTGCCACCAACAGAATTTGTTAGTAACTTTGAATGGTACTATTAAAAGCAGAAGAATTAATATTTTTGAATGATTTATTATAAGTGTGCATACCAAAATGGAATTAAACACACATACATATGCCAAAAATGTTTTTATTATGTCAGTTTTTCATCATTCATATTTAGTTTTGGATCTTAATTCAGCCGCTTCTACAATTTTACAATTAAATATTTTTTATAAACGTTAAAACTGCTTGTCTATCAATCAATCAAATGTCTAAATTTCACAAGCTGTTACAATATTATTAACCTTGTCAGTTAATTTTACTGGCATCTTGTCCCAGGTATGATTTAATTTCACAATATCTTTATTCAGTGTTTAGGTCTAAGAAAGGGCTCCATATCCCTAACCATACCAATTCGACTATTTATGTTCAATAAATACTTTTTCATTTCATTAGTTTCATTCCCATCCCATCAAATTTAATTCCCAATTCATATAATTTTATAGCACATTCCACATTGAAAATAATGACAGATACATCCATAGTATCTTTGTTACTTAAAAGTGATGCACTACAAAGAAGCAGTTTTTGTTATTAACTTATATTTATTTAAATCTACATATGAAATTATTACAGTCAAACTAGGATTGAGGTTATTTACCCTTTTCAGACCATTTTCCTAACAGAAAAACTTCAATCAGCGAAAAAATTGCAAAGTAATCAATAAATATGATGTTTTCATAACTAAACAAGTGTAAAATATCAATGAAGTAAATTACAATGTAAGAGGAAATACTAATAAATGTATAAAAATTATACACATTGTATACATAAAACCATCATTGTAATCTTCTTTTCCTTTTCGTCTTTAAGACATAGGTAGCACTATTGACAACTAACTGTCAAAAGGGTGAATATGGAGAATCATATCTAATAAAATCGAAGAAAATAAACCAACAGAGCTTTGAAAGCAATGTAGATTTGAATTCCAAAAAAGCTCAGTGTATCTGAGTGAAACACTAAAACCCTGACCACCTATTATAACTTTAAAAAATATCGATGTTATTTCTTCCAAAGTAGGACAAGTGCCCGAATTATTTATGTTTTGTTTATGACAGGAATGCAGGCCTACCTTTAAAAACAATCCTTTGGTAAGTCCTTTGAAAGTTAACAAACAAAAAAGTCTTCTTTTAATCCTCTTCAGTGATAAACTAAAGAAAAGGCCATGACCTTGAAATATCCTCCCAATTGTTTTATTTTGTATTTTACTCTTTTCGAGTGTTTTAACTTTAAAAGAACTTATCAAATGATTTTTTTAAAAGATGAGCCTGCTTTCCCGTCCTAAACAGCACCTGGATATTTTAAAAAATTATTAATATATACAACAAATTTAAATTGAGAAAAAAACAAGTGATACCATCAGTAGCAGAGAAAAGTATGACATATCAAAGAGAGTGCTTGTATGTAAGTGACATCAATAGTTCAAATGGCAGAAGCGGATTCATCTCTTTCTATTAAATTAATATATTTACACTTTACTAGCAGGTCAGAACCAGTCATTCCATTGTGCCAAGCTTAACCAAAAATAAGATGAACTTAGTTTTTCCAATAAAAATAATCTACAAATTAAGAATTGCTTGAACCATAAAGAAAATGAATAAGGTATATTTGCACCCTCTACAATGATAATATTCTGTCATTTATAAAATGCTTTTTATAATACTAGCTATAGAATACTAATTTCATTTTTAATATACATGACTAATATATTACTCCTAATTAATTAATACCTTGGTGCTTAGTAGAAACTGTAATTTCTGAGGAAGGAGCATATCCTCCAGTTGTTTCGGCTTGAACTCTAAATTTGATGCTGACGTTTGGTAAAAGATTGCCCAAAGCAAAATACTTTTCTTTAGTATTTGAATAATTCCATTTCCAACCTTGTTTCCAAGATACTCTAAAACTCTCAACCGGACACCAGTATTGAGTCTCATTTGTGTACTGAAATATTTTGATAGATTAAAAAACATGTTAACAACATCTACAAAAGTATAAGATAGTAGTTATGTTTGCTTTGACACTGGTAGTCTTTTGTGTTAGGTCTGAAGTTGGTGAAAAGATGAAAATTCGCCCTTAGCAGCCGTAGGGGCTAAGGTGTTGGCTTGTCACAGAGTTGGTCCGGGTTCGATTCCCGACATGACCCATAACAGTTTTTGTTCTGCTGCTCCCATGGTTCGGAAGTCATGTTCAGCCGTTGGTCCCCAGGTTAAGTGTTAGAAAGGGCTTCTTAACCCTAACTTTGCCTGGTTAAATAAGACTAACTTTAACTTTTTTTTAACATTTCAAGTAGTGTTTGAAGAGTAATTACATTTAAGACATGTTTAGGAAATAAAAGGGGAATTGATTTAGTATTCCTTGGAAAGAATACCTTAACAGCTAGATAAAAAGGAGGCACTTGAAATCTAAATATTTTACTACTGTCAGTGCAGAAATTATATGTATCTGACTTTGAAAGTTGTTTACGAAGAGACCTATGAAAAATCCAACCACACCATTGTTTTCCTCGTGTAATTGTACACTATAACATAATTTTTTAAAATGTTATTATAAGTTTTAGTATTTTTCATCTTAGAATATAAAAAATAATTACAACATGACCGAGTAATTAATATTTTGTTTTTTTTATTACAGGTAAAAAGGGAGCCACTACACATTCTAAATTAGCTGAACATGCCTGGAACAATGAACACAGATTTAACTGGGATAACACTAAAATACTTCACAGGGAATCACATTTTTTTAAACGTAAATTCATCGAAGGTACCTTTATGAAACTAAGTAATGAACAAGTAATTAGTCAAAGTAGCATAGAAGTTAGGCCCATGTGGGTTCCTTTATTTAAAAACACACTTGATAAAAAGTTCAGTACACTCATGACATCATCTAACCAGAGTCCTACACCACCTGCACCTACAACAATTAAACACACCATGAGTCTACGTCCCCATACCTGAAAACTAGTTAAAATTCCAGTACTTTTTTGCTCCAAATAGGATAAAAATGATTAAGAGTTTGCAGAGGCTGTGGGCCATGATGGTTTAATCCTATAAGAACAACGTTATTTGTGAGAGCATTTTTTTTAGCATGGAACATGCTTTAGTCTTGACCTAACTGTCTGAAAACGTTACGTTACGCGGGAGGGTGACGCGGGAAGGTGACGCGTAACCATGAAAACACAATGACATATCAGTGTTGACTTCAATAATGATTTTATTTGCAAGCGTTCATCAAAGTACATCTTTAGTTTCCATGACAACTCTTGTTTTGTAATTCCTTACATGAAATCTAAAATTCGTTGTTTTCGGAGAAATACATTTGCAGAAATTATTAAAAAGGAGCCACCGGGTAGCAGCCGTGATCTATTACCAAGTAGCAGCCGTGATCTATTACCGGGTAGCATCCGTGATCTATTACCAAGTAGCAGCCAAGAGCTAAAGCATGTTCCATGTTTCTTGAATTTTAGCCGTAGGCTCTAAGCAAAAAGATCCGGGGGTCCAGGGGGCTTGCCCCCTGGTGAGGCCCGCAGGGCCGAGTTTTTTTTTTTAAGTTATACTTCTTTGCGCCCGTTAGACACTTTGGGATGGGATGTTGGTCGAGAAACCGCGTCACGCTGAAAAGTAAGAACAAATTTTTAAGAACTATCGATTAATCGATTGTTAATCGAAGAAATTTAATCAAAGAAATTACTGATAATGATAATATAGGTGTATAATATAATAATGAAGTCACGTATAATATATTGAAGATAAATATATTGAATAATATTGAAAAATGTCTTATATTTCATTTATATATCCTGTCTGTTTGTGTGCGTGAGTGGGTGTATGAGAATGGCCAAAGAAGTATAACTTCCACTGTGTGGTCCGACGCACACCCAATTTTTTTTTAATTATTTACTGACCAAAAGTTGTGTAAGAGGTGTCATTTTAAACTTTATCATATTGCACATTGGGTTTGTTTTTGACATTTTAACGTCTAGTTTTAAAAAATAGGTGAAAATAAAACTAATTAGTTTTCTATAAAACTAATTAGGAATTTGTAAAGCAATTCCAACATCCAATTTAATTCTTGATCAAATAGTTTTTTTTTTTTTTTACAAAAAATCTGTTTAAAATAACTGTTTAATTTGGATATGTGTGATTGTATGTACAGCTCAAAAATAAAATTGTTCTTATGGGATGGAAACCAACATAGCCGACAACCTCTGCAGACTCTCAAGACCTACAGTAAAATTTTAAAAGCATATGTCATAACGTACAATCAAATAAGGAAAACAACGATATCATTGGATTTTTTATACACTTCTTACTTTATTAGCAAAGAACCTTCAAATTAGGGTATCGGTACTCATAATTTCTGCGCTGACAGTAATGACTAAATTCTGTTCAATATCATATGTACACCTGACACACAAAGTATATATCATAATGAAAAATAGAAATACTTTTAAAACTAAAATAAACAAAAATTTAAAAAAAGATAAATTTGTGCATTGCTTACAGATTATTTACAATGATGATCAACTACAATGTATAATGTGATATTTAAATTTTTTAGCAAAACAAAAAGTTGTAATATGCCTATTAACAGTTCATATGTAATACAGCCAGAGAATACTTTATGATGGACACTAAAATAAAGAAAAAGGTCCAAATATAGTTGATATTAACGTGTTCACAAAATAAAGCATAAGGTAATGATAAGGTATCAAAACAAATTCCATGACAAACTAGATACAAAAAACAAGCAAAATGATTATCACAGACTAACCAAAGTTACATTGGTTAGGTCTTCTCAATTTTTATTTTGAAAGCTAGAAAACAACATAGAAACAAAACTAGTTTTCTATATTTAAATGTATTTTAAATTAGTCTAATAAAATTGACAAAACAAATTTAACTCTTAACTTAAAATCTATAGTTTAAGGTATGAGCTTCATTTGTACATTGCCAGTGAAAAATGTAAGAACACCGCTCTTGACTTTAAGTTTTATATTTTACTTTTTAGAGTTTCTTATTATTAAAAGTCTAGGATAGTAAAATTTAACTGTTCAAATAAAATCACTTCCATCTTTACCAATTCATTATGAGTTTGGGGATTATGAGGCTTTGAGGGAATTTTGCCACTGGTTTCTAAATTACAGCATTACAGAATACTTCTTAAAAAAAAATAAATAAATAAATCATCATGGATTGGTCATGGAGTATGTGTCGAGCGTGAGACATCACTGTTTTATAAATATATTCACGACCATTTCTCTCAGCACTCAAAACCTGAAGTCTACTGCGTACACAATTCACGCAGACGATGGTTAGTAGAAACGAAACGGTTCGTGAGACGACCATCTCTGTTTGTTCTGAGCCTTAAGAAGAGTAACAGGTCTGCAATGCGGGCAGTGATCGACTAACCATTAAAGCATGGTTAGTGGAATTTGAGTGTAGCTCTGATATGCGGTGTTGTCAAGGGTATATTGCATCTGGCAATCTATATATAAATAAAAAATAGTAACAAAAATGAGATGTCATAAACAATAAGATAGTCTGCAGTCATTGTTAGATATTCAAACAAGCAGGTAGGTTAACGGTTGATATTAACGTATTCACAAAATAAAGCATAAGGTAATGAAAAGATATCAAAACAAATTCCATGACAAACTAGATCATAAGTTTTTTAATTATCATTTCTTTTGTAAATCCCTCTGGTCTGAGGAAGGTGAGCGTGGTTCACCGAAATTGATCACCATAATATTTGCGCATTTTGTACTTGAATTTTAATATATTTGTGCATTTTGTGCTTATATTGTATTAAATTTGTGTTGTGTGACGAAACTAAATAACAAAAAAACAACCAAAATAATAACAATGATGCTGTTAATTAATTAATATATGAACAGGAGTAGAAAAAGAATTAAAGCATGATGGCCATGCATGGCATTAAGGCATTGCTACGACACAGTTTGCCAATATCGTCACGTCCAATTTATTCGTAGTTCCAGAACTTGCTTTAGGAGCACTCTGAAGTTAAGTCAGACGAATCAGTAGAAATAATTGTTGTTCCATGACCTGAAACTTTTGACTAATCAAATGATTTTATGCTATAGTTGTATAGCCTACAAAATGTCAATTTTTATATTCAACATTAACATCTCTAACTTTAATTGAAGAAAAAAACAGCCTAAAAAAACCTCATTAAGATGGGCTTCAAAACCATCAGCCTGAATGAGCTAAACATTTAATTTTATGTTTAGCTCATTTTTTCTACAAATAATATGGCAATCAACAAAATTATCAGTATATTTAAAAACAAATGATAAAATCTGTTTTTGTTACTTTGTTTTTACTATTTACCTAATACACATACTATGTTATGACTACTCCCACCTACCCATACACGTACGATGTTATGACCCTTCCACCTACCCATACTCGTACGCTGTTATGACCCTCCCACCTACCCATACAAGTACGATGTTATGACCCTCCCACCTACCCATACTCGTACGCTGTTATGACCCTCCCACCTACCCATACTCGTACGCTGTTATGACCCTCCCACCTACCCATACTCGTACAATGTTATGACCCTCCCACCTACCCATACTCGTACGATGTTATGACCCTCCCACCTACCCATACTCGTACGCTGTTATGACCCTTCCACCTACCCATACTCGTACGCTGTTATGACCCTTCTACCTACCCATACTCGTACGCTGTTATGACCCTCCCACCTACCCATACACGTATTATGTTATGGAATAGTTGGAGATGAACTTAATTTTAAGCAATCTCCAAACTGAGCTTGTTTTACACCAAAAGGTTTTGTACAAAATATTTTTGTTTACAAAATATAGGATAGACGGAGAATATTTATATAACACATTGAAATTAATAGATGGTAGCTGACAAGAAACCATACCTTATAAATATACACAGCTTTTATTTAATGTTTGTTGCTAATTATTGATCAATATATACTTTTTTATCCTCTCAACATGTTTACTAAGTATTGCATACTATAACTTAATTCCATAAACTAATATGACACTTACCGACCAAGAAACCACGATAGATGAAGCAGTGGCCTCAGTTTTCATTTTGTAGTCATATGTCTCAGGAACTGATATAAAATGGCAAACACACAATATAAATATTTTACTAAATACATTTTTAATACAAAATAATATAATTCTTTATTTTAAATGTAAATTCTGTTTATTGGTAAAACACATTGTTGAACAATTACAGTTCTTTGCAAAACGGAAACATCTCTCTATAAATGGTGACAGAACTAAACCAAAAATTTTCTACCTAACTCAATAGAATCAATCATATTAACAGAATTTGTATAACTCAAAGGAACAAAATAATTTGCTGTAAAACTACCATTTTTTTGTACTTCTATGAACATTTCATTAGTTTGTCGTCTATCAATAAAGCAAAATGGTTGCTAGGATACTCACACTCTTGACAAACTCTATTGCTGAATAGTTATGCTCACATGTGGTTTAATAGTAAACATGTATGAGAGGTTAATTTCTAACTAAACAGGATAATGAGAGCTATCAGCGGCTGCCTCATTGCAACCCCTCAACATAACTTTTAGTGCTGAACAACATAACTCCTCTAGATATACGACACAAAGAAGCACTTCTCAGATAAAAAGGTAGAGAGTTTAAAAAGATATTATCTACTTTGAATCTCCCCATTTTGCAAGATACTCCACAACATACTAGGAAACTTAGAGAAAACACCCCTACGATTTCTCTTTTAATTTAACTCTTAAACCACACATATCTCTTAAAATTAGCTTCTCAGTTAATTTTAAATAAATGTTTGCCAAACACCACCAACTTACGGCCACATGAGTTCACTTAAGATATGTTTGACGGTCAACAAAAATGTCCTGTTATCAGACCCTATGACTGTCATTGGTGGAATGAACCTTCCCTCTAAGGAGTGGACTATATTGAGATTAAACACTCAAAGTTTCGAGTACTCGTACACCCCTAATAGTTAATAATTATTTTCTTAAGCTCTTCATATTAGAAGTATTTATAATTTGAAAATAATTGCTCTAAAAAACTCCAAAAATATGAATTGTTTATTGAATTATTGGAATTTTGAAGAGCAATTATTTTAAATTTATAGTTAATGATTTTCCATTGTGTTCTTTTCAGGGGGGGGGGGATTGGCTGGTTTTCATTTAATTGGGGAAGTACGTGTTGAATAGTTATGAAACCTGGATTTAGCTTTGTGACGGGAGATCAATATTGAAACACTAAGAAACGAGTACTTTTTACTTTAAATTTTTGTTTTACATATTTAAAATTATTCTTTCTCCATCCTTTTATTTAGGTAGCTGGCATTGAAAGCCATACGATATAATATATCATATTATATTATATAGTAATAAGTTCCTTCTCATTGACAATAATTTTGATTTGTGCAAGCTCTGGGGTTTTTTATTTAGTTGCATATTACGAAAAATGTATTATTAATTTGAATAATTTTCTGGGCCATACTTGATTTTCTTTTCAAACTAGATACTATTTTTTATTTATTTATTTTTTGTTAAAAAAAATCAATAAAAATAAACATTAGCTGATTTATATATAATTTACTGTTAAACTGAATGTTCTAAAAGTTCCAGTCTAGTTAGGTGCACTGTTTGTTGTGAATACCAAGTGAGTTCACACCAAATGGTACAACGTAGTTTTGTGTTGTACCCGTATACACTTAGACCTAACTGAAGTAGTCTAACCAACAATTAAGTTGCATCACTTACCGTCACATTTTGTCACAATCTCTGACTGCTTAATCAAATTACCATCATATTTGTTAAAGTTTCCATCCATGAGAACTATACGCACTTTATATGAGTGGCCTGTTTTGAGTCCTTCAATTTTTTCTTCAATAAAATGTTCAATATTTCCTTCTTCCTCTAGACTGTGTTCCAGTTTTTCAATATTCTTATTAATGTAAATCGACCAAGGCCACTGAAAAATTAATTGACAGGTATATTAGGTAAATAAATAATAATAAAAGCTAAAAAGATAATCTAAGCAAACCCCTAAGAACCGCAATTTTTGAAGCAACGTTGGGATACTAAACATGCAGAGAATAACAGAACCTCGTCCCAAGTATAAACAGAGTACACAAAAGACAACAAACAATCACATATACAAACTATTTACAAAGAGAACAAAGTGTAAATAGCAGAGTTCACAAAGTAAACACTACTTAGCAACTGACATAAAATGAAATGAAAAAAGTTTTATTTTGTGAGGCAAAGTTAGGACCATCAGGTCCTCTTACACTTAACCTCATAAAGAAAATTAATACATAACTACAATGAATATATCTAAGATTTCATACGTGTTCACTGCTGCTGAGCACATTATTTACAAGCTAAACAACAACAAAAAATTAGTTTTAAGATAATTAATTAAATAAATTAAACATCAAGCGTGAAAGAACATAAAACAAAGAAGAAAACAAAAACTATTACTTACATGAAAAAAATAAACAAATAAAAAAAATAAAATAATAATAAATAAAAATTATTCCATGAACTGATCACAACAAACACACATCACACACACACACTCAGTCCAACATTGACAGCACGGCCAAGGCCTACAACCCCCACGAATCTGCCGACAACCACTCCTTTAGTGCCGCAACAAACCAAGCTCGAATATCAATATTACGAGTTGAAGGATCAAGTTTATTCCACAATCTGCAGGCAGTGACAGTAAAAGATCTATTGTAAAGTGCTGTTCGATGAGCTAGAATAGTTAACATTGAACAACCCTGACGCGTGTCCCGATTACTTATGTTGAAGTTAAACACAAAATTTGGAGCTAAATAAGAAGGATTTTGGATTGAAGAAGATTGTACAGTAAAGAAAAAATTTTGATCTTTCTGTACTCAAGTAACTTCAGTAAATTTAGACGTCTGAAGTAAGGAGTGATATGTTCATCTCGACGGAGATTGAAAATATAACGTAGACAGTAGTTCTGCGCTCGTTGAAGTTTATCTGAAAGATGGGTAGGCATGTCATTGATGACAATGTCGCAGTAGTCAAAGTGGGGAAATACAAGTGTTTTCACTAGCAAAATCTTAACATCTAAAGGTAAACAGTTATAATATCCCTTAAGAGTGTGAATACCAGCAAAAACCCTATTACATGTTAAAGATACATGATCAGACCATGTAAGTGTAGTATTCATAAGGAGTCTCAAGTTCTTAATTTTGTCACAGTAGTTAAGTGAATTATTATCAATAGAGATACGAGGTACTGTATCAAGATCAATCTGTGCCATCAGTCTGTTATGTCCAATAATAATAGGTTGAGTCTTATTGTTGTTCAGTCTTAAGCTGTGTCTGAACGCCCAGTCGCCAATAGATTTACTGTCCGCGCAGAAATTATGGATACTCGAGTTCACGATACCATATCTCCGAAACGGTCCGTTCGATTTCAACGAAAGACCTATCAAATTAAAGGAAATATTATCAATTTTTATACTACGAAGTTTCGATTTTTTACGTAGCTTTTTATAATTTATAAGACGGAAAAAGTGGAAAATATCGGCATTTTTCACAATCTTTTTGGAAATCTCAACTTAAGGCAATTATTACAAAATATCTATTAAACGTATCAGCTTCAAATTTTAATAGCTTATATGAAGGTTACTTACAAACACTTTTGTAGAGTTTCATAATTTTAACGTTATTATATTTTATGTTCTTATAAATTTTGTAAACCTTTGTTAACTTTGTTATCTTGGGTTTAAAATTCCCGCTCAAAACAGTGTTTTGACTATCAATTGATTGTATGAACGAAAAATATAGTGTCTACAGAATATGATGTAATAGTGATTTGTGATGAATTTATATTTGTTAAACGTTTTTTTCCCGCGTGAGGGGCTGGTACGCAGGGAAACGCGCCGGGGATGGATCGGGTTCTCCCACAAAACGAGTGCGATGTTGCCGTTCGGTGCATACAGAGGTTAATGACAGGGTGAAGTTTGCTAGTTTAAGGGAAGGTTGGTCTGAGTCACCAACCCGTTCTATAGCATTCCGGCAACATCGCACTCGTTTTGTGGGAGAACCCGAGCCATCCCCGGCGCGTTTCCCTGCGTACCAGCCCCTCGCGCGGGAATAAAAACGTTTAACAAATATAAATTCATCACAAATCACTATTACATCATATTCTGTAGACACTATATTTTTCGTTCATACAATCAATTGATAGTCAAAACACTGTTTTGAGCGGGAATTTTAAACCCAAGATAACAAAGTTAACAAAGGTTTACAAAATTTACAAGAACATAAAATATAATAACGTTAAAATTATGAAACTCTACAAAAGTGTTTGTAAGTAACCTTCATATAAGCTATTAAAATTTGAAGCTGATACGTTTAATAGATATTTTGTAATAATTGCCTTAAGTTTCCAAAAAGATTGTGAAAAATGCCGATATTTTCCACTTTTTCCGTCTTATAAATTATAAAAAGCTACGTAAAAAATCGAAACTTCGTAGTATAAAAATTGACAATATTTCCTTTAATTTGATGGGTCTTTCGTTAAAATCAAACGGACCGTTTCGGAGATATGATATCGTGAACTCGAGTATCCATAATTTCTGCGCGGACAGTAATGTCAGAATTCATTCTATTAACCCCTTCATTTAAGTCTGATACATCAACGTGAGAGTATATTTGTAAGTCGTCAGCATAAAGGTGATATTTACAGTGATAAATGCTGTTGGACAAGTCATTGATGTACAGAGTAAACTGTAGAGGTCCAAGTACAGAGCCCTGAAAGACACCTTTGGTTACACTTCCCCAATTAGAGTATTCGTTATTCATGTACACGTTGAATCCTGCCAGTCAGATAGGACTCAAACCAGGAAATACTGTCAGACGAGAAACCAAGATGAGAAAGTTTGACTTTGAGCAGTGGATGATAGACACAATCAAACGCTTTAGAAAAATCAAACAGAGTGAGCAATGTCACTTGTCTGATGTCCATAGCTTTTCGAATATCCTCAGTGATATATAGCAGTGCAGTGGTGGTACTGTGATTTCTCCGAAAACCTGACTGAAACTTACTAAGAAGATCATTACTAGAAAGATAATTACATACTTGTTGGTGTACAATCCTCTCAAGACATTTAGATAGTGCAGGTAAGATACTGATTGGTCGATAATCAGATGGAGAGGAAGTCTTGGCGATTGGCCGAACAATCGCTGATTTCCAGGCAGATGGGAATATTGAGGTTGCAAGTGATTTGCTCAAGATTGTCGAGATAACAGGTAAAACTGCGGGGATTATAACTTTTAATAACTTCATAGAAATGTTGTCTGCCCCAATCACATTACTTGTAATCATCATAATGGATTTATGGACCTCATTCTCATTTGTCATAGTTAAAGTAAAATATGAATCACGAGGAGTTGGAAGCTGAGATCTTAGATGATCTGAAAATACAATAGCCCCGGTGTTATCAACAGTGAGATTATTATAGTTATTATTAAGCTCATTAAGATTTACCGAGAAGGGACTATCAGGTTTAATCCTGGACACCCCCAACTTCTTGATCATATGCCAGCGTTCAGTAGATGATTTATTTTCAGTGAAATATATATATATGTACCTAGCTCTTGAATTTCGCATTTCTTGTTTAACTCTATTTTGTAGATGTTTATAGACATTTCTATCAATGAGGTCCTTAGTCCTCTTAAATTTCCTTTGGATAGAGTCACGCTGGGCCATTAAATGACGTATGGCAGGAGTGATCCAAGGGGAAGGTTGCCTGGTTATTTGTTTGGTTACAACGGGGGCATGTTTGTCCAAGAGATTGACAAGAATATCATTGAAGTTGTCGACCATAATGTTAACATCATTAGCAGATAAAACTGTGTCCCAATTCAAATTTCTAGCATCTGCTAAAAGGTTAGCAGGGTTAATGCTTTTAAAATTTCGAAAAGAAACAAACTTAGGCACGTGCTGTGGCGATGTGACTTTATAGACACAGTACAGAAGGTCATGTTTTGATATCCCAGGGACAGACAACTGGCCATGTTGTGCAATTCGAGTTGAGTCACTAACCGCTAGCAGGTCAATCAAGGTGTCAGAGTGATCAGTGTGGCGAGTGGGCTGAAAAGGGAGTAAAGTTAAGTTACTTGAGTAAAATATAGTGGTAAGTTGTTGTTTGTCATACGTGTCTCGTCCCAGTAAATCAGTATTAAAATCACCCGTCACAATGACATGACTATACCGAGGCATCAGTCTTAACAGGACACTTTCGAATTCTGCCAAGAAGCCCACTTTAAGTGGTCGATAACAAAGTCCAAGGAGCATATGAACACCATTAGGTGATATATCCATAAACATCCACTCAGGTCGAAATGGTCTTGAGGTGTCAGAGATCTCCAACACCTTAGTAGTAATAGAGGACCTGATGTAAGCCGCTGTGCCCCCACCTCCAGCAAACAGACGGTCATTACGATAGAGAGTGTATCCTGGTATGTCTACAGAACTGAGGTTATGTGAGGCTTGAGCCACGATTCGGATATAAGAAAACAATCACAAAATGGAGTTCTAAATAGTGAGCGGATTTAATCAATATGACAAGGTACAGACTGAGCGTTAATATGAACTATCTTGCAGAAACGATGATAAGGTGATAAGGAATGATAGAGAAGTTGCTCAGTGGAGACGTCGGGCCCGGCGGGGTCGTCATGACCCTGCACCAAAGAAAAGTGCGACGGACCACGGGGCACCACAGCCAGCAGCACAAAGCTGGACTCTACAAGCACACATACATTCATCACAATCATACAACAAATTAAAAGAAATGAATATATAACATAAAACTTAGAATATATATGCACACAGAGCATGTATTATAGAGGCACGCTTAGGTGACATTGGCCTGTACTCCTGTATGATATCATATCAGTGTTAATCTACTTGCATAGTGTTATACCCATACATTACAATATTTACACAATAAACGTTATAATAATATACGTATAAATGTTACTAAAATAATTCATAGACCTCACTCGGTAACAAATTACAAAATATTATATAAGTATAAACAATAAAGCAAACACATGGACTACAAATTATAATGTTAAGAAATGAAAATAAATGAAATACAGAACAAGTGATTATATAACTAAAGACTAACAGTTGAAATTAACTTAAATTTTCAAAAAAGACTAAATAAATATACATCTTAAACATATACAGACTCACATTACTCCTGTATATACTAAACAAAAATAATATACAGTATAATGTAAGGAAAATTAAAAAGTATAAACTAAAAACAATTAGTAAAATAATCTAAGGCAATCAGTTGATATTTACTTTAACTTTCAAAATTACCAGTGACTGTAAATATAAACAAACACAGATTACACATAATGTAATAAACAATGATGAAACAAAAAATAAACCAAAATGTGTAATTTAATAACTTTATATAAACTTGTTTCGTTGATATATGTATACACAGTAAAACAATACTGAACAAATAACAAATTTAAATTACATTTTTGCAAAATAAGACAAGAAATATATGTACTTAATTTAGTATAATATGTGTAATACTGCATTTTAAGTAGAATAATGAAAGGAAAATAAATAATAAAACTAAACAACTGAGTAAGACAGTACAAGAGTAAGAAAATAAAACTATAACAATAATAATAATACTGCAATTGTTATATAAAAATAAAATAACAAGTAGTGATGAATGATGACATATAGTTTTATATACAGTACTAAAATTTTAAATTGAGATCTTATATATAATAACACCCAATTATATATCAGCTTTATCTGCTACATCCCCTCTGTCTCCACGCTCATCAACCCACCAGATACGTGAATCCTGTGTCCAAACCCGTCTTAAACCATATTTTGCAACAGCAGTTTTGTAATCCATCAATAGGGATGCTGTGAGGTCTTCTCTGATATTGATCTTGGTTCCCTTAAGCCTTTTCTTTACAGAGAAGACAGCCCGCAATTTTTACCAAGATGGGTCGTGGTCTCATCTCTATGCCAGGCGCCAACCTCTGGAGTCGTCCAACTCGATGTGACCTGTCGATGTCTTTCAACCCAACATCAACGCTGAGCTGATCCTTGAATATGCTCAGCAACAAACCATCAGTATCTTCTCCTGAAGTCTCCGGAACACTGAAGACTCGGAGGTTGTTATGACGTTGATACTGGGCCAGGTCATCATGCCGCAACTCCTGTCGCTGCAGTTGGTCTCGCAGCGACGTTACCTCCTCCGTGAGCTGGTCGATGTTAGCAGCTTGGAGCGCAGAGGTCAAGTTGTCATTGACAGTCTGCGAGATTTTATCAGCTAGCTTAGTGAGCAAAGCCTCAGAACACAGGGCATTGTTAATCGCAGACTGAATAGCTGCCGTCAGTTCACTCGATAAGCCGCCGGATGGGTCAGACAAAGTTCTCTGCACTGGTTTCTTATCTTTCCCCACACCACTAGGTCCTTGGGACCAAGTGACTGGTAGAGCAGTAGGGGAACGGTCAGTTGGCATTGTTAAGAACTGATAAGAGTTTTTTGGAAATACTAGGTGTGAAAATATTAAAATAACCTTACCTAAGTGTCCACAATGCCTAACTACAGTGCTATACCAACTTTCAACAAAAAACCAGAAAAATATACAGGTTAACATGCACTCTTATATAACTCTTATATAAATCTTATCTAGACATACTTCACAAAGAGATGCATAACTGTCTATACATGACAGTGGTAGGGACGCGGCAATGCACAACTTAACTGACAGAGTATACGAATTTCATGTAACAAATTACTACGAAATATATTATATTTGGTTAAATTGGTTATTTATCAACGTTATTTCATGAAAATTTAATTAAAACGTGTTATAGGAGAAACATTTTAGAATTATTACGTACTTCTTAATATAATTGGATGTTCCTCGTATTTGTTACAAGCTTTCTAAACATCAAAAATTGGTCTCAAAGAGTTAGAACTAGAACTTTATTTCTTCATTCAAAGGTACGCTGTATATAGAGAACTATCACAATTCGTTAAACTAAGCCTAAGAAGATTAAATCTAATCTTAATTACACTTAAAAGTACTGTTTTTATTATACTTAAAAGAAATCATTTAAACTATAAAATGCATAATTATATAAATATGTCTTTACATTTCTCAAGAAATAACTTGATAAAGATAGAGAAATAATATCTATACTTAATATCAAGAATTTATTTATAACCTTGTGTGTCTAGATTTATAAAACAAACAAATTTAAATAAAATAGAAATTTGATTATAAATGTTTAGTCAAAATATTAGAGATAGTAAACATAGCACAGTATATTACTCTGTAATAAAAAATAATTATATGATTGATTAGAATATTTCATAAAAAATCTGGCAAACCATAGTTGGTATTTGAGCAGTAATGATGAGAGAGCCTGGTGACTGACCAGTCTATGGCATCAGGACTTTGAGTCTGTGTTTGAGATAGCGCTGGTTTGAATTCTAGCTTTGACTAGAAGTTGCTATCAGTAATGTTAACAATGTACTTTACTGGCTCCCCTCTTACTAAGTATGAATAAGTTCTCTTCACAGATCAACTGTATATGGGAATGGGCAGAGTAGGAGTAAAAAGGCATTTCCTTAACCCTTTCCATCCGACATTTTTTTAAAAGATGTTCCAAAAATTCCAGGTATTTTCATATTTGACATACCCAAAAATCCTAGGCTCTATTTGTAAATTTTGTCATACTTTACTAAAAAAATTATAAAAATTCTATTTATGAAGCAAATTTATTATTTTGAATTTCATTAGTTTTCTAAAGATATTATCTGTAATATAAAATAAAATAAAAGAGGACTTAACAAAATTCTCAACTTTTTTTGTATTTATATATATTTACAAAAATATTTTGAAACATTTTTTGAGTTTGTTGCATTATGAATGGCACTAAAAAAATCATTAACCAGAGATAATAACCCTATTAAAAAAACTATTTTTAAACATAGCATTTCACAATGCTATGTTTAAAATTAAAATAGTCATGGCTCTTTTTCAAAACCACTGCATTTCCAATTTTTATCCTACGCATAACAACTAAGCCATATAATGTGGTCTGATTCATCACTCTCGTCATACACGCAATTAGCGATTTTATTAGCACTTATTGGCAACCTACTACGTTTTATTTTACTTATTTTTTCCTCCCATACTACAATCACAATCACATCAGTCAAGAAACAACAATTAACCTCAGCTGACGATCACATCTGACGAAAATCAACACGGCTGTTAATGCAAAACAAAGGCAACAAAATAATACAAGTTGTGATACCATAATAAAGCAATCTATCATAACAATTCAGCGATTTTATAATAGAAATTATTCTGAACATTTATATATCATTAATATAAATATTTCAAGTTATTTAATATTTTTTTTTTATTTATTTCTGAACGTCCGGATAAGCGGACGTTGGGATGGAAAGGGTTAAAAAATAAATAAATAAACAAAATATTGTTTGCCTTTTAAACATACAATATAGATTTATGTTGTGTTTTTGTAAAGAGGGAAAATTATCCTCTTTATGCCCACAATGATTGGAGGTACTTTCTATTCAAAGCATAAAAACTCTTTATTATTAAACTTTTTTAAAGCCTCTTAAATGTTACTTACTTACTCTTACTCCTGTGGCCACTCAAATCCAAGGTAAAGCCTCTTAAATGTTACTTACTTACTCTTACTCCTGTGGCCACTCAAATCCAAGGTGATTTTTGGCCTCGCCAACAAGTTGCCTCCACAATCCTCTATCCTCTGCCATTTCAATCTCTCTACCAAGACTTTTCACATCCTGTTCCTCTTGGTCATACCATCTTATTCTTGGTTGTCCTAGAGGTCGCCTTCCTGCTGGTTTCCCCATCCATACCCTTCTTATAATTTTTTATTCGTCTCTTCTCCTCACATTACCAAGCCATCTTATTCTTCTGCTTCTAACCCACCGCCACAATATCAGGTCTCTTGTACAGTTCTCTAAGCTCTCTGTTTTTTTCATTCTCCACACTCCTGATTCATAGGTAGGTCCATATATTCTTCTTAAAATTTTGTTTTCAAATGTAATCAATCTTTTTTTGTTATACATTGATAGGGTCTACACCTCAGATCCATACAATAAAACAGGTTGTACAATAGCTATATACATTCTTATTTTTGTGGGTCTTGACAGTTTACTTTTAATCTACTGTAGTTTACTTTTAAATAGCTTCAGTAGACTCCAGTAGCATCTATTCGCTGCATTAATTCTGACTTGTATTTCCCCTTCCATTTTATTTTGGCTAGTCAAAGTAACTCCCAGATACTTGAACTCTTCAGTGGCTAAACATTTGTAATCCATAACGTCCAGTGTTGAGTTGATTGGCTCTGCCTGTCTCCCTATCTTCATATATTTAGACTTTTCTTCATTAACTTGAAGACCTACTTTGTTGGCTTCTTTTAACAGAACACCTGCTAGTGTTTTTCAACAAATGCATTTTTTTTATAAAGTCTTTCAACACTATAATTTTAATTGTTAATTAGCAGAGTTACTAGAACAGATGGTAGGTATCATGATGAGGCTGCACATTAGATTGAGACGTTACATGGTCAAAATTAACTGGTTTGATTATTCTATTAAATACTAATATCCAAATCTACCAATCACACGGAAGCTTTCAGCTATTTAGTAGACAAGATATCTACCTCTAACCAGTTTTTGTAATTATGGTAATTAGAACAGTATTTTTGTTTATATTTGTTGTTTGATGTTCCACCCAGTTACCTTTTCGCACATGTAGCATTATGGTACATGCACGTGATAACTACCGTCTTCTTTTTTAGGTCCAGAAGTAATTACATAATGACTGTGTGCCAACATTTTTTTTTTTTTAATTATTTTAATAATGTCTGTACAGAGTTGTAGTTTACAGTTCAAGAAAGATGTTATGTTGTCAATAAATTACATTATTAAAAAAAATTATGAAGGTCCCAAACTTGAGCTTTGTGGTACCTATAATGTTGTCAAAGTTCTCTGAATTTACATCACTAAACCGCACTTTAAAAGTAAGAACTTATCTACAGAATAAGGCCCTGGAAAAATTCAAAGAAAGGCTTCAAACCGCACATAACTAGCAAGACCAACAACTGCAAGAGACGAAGACAAGCTTTTAACAGCTGAACCCTCTTTCATGAAACCATATTGATATGAAGAGAGAATGGTTGCAGACTCTATAAAAAACTGCGTACAAACTTCTATACATATCTTGGGTACTAAAGACAAGATATTGGTCTAAAATTATACAGTTTTTGGGGTCCATTTTCCCCCCTTAAATTTAGTATAGAATATATACGTGTTTTTTACTTTGAAATCAGTGTAAATATTCTTTATATGGGAAAAAAACAAAATTTATTTCTCACCGCAGTAAAAAATTCAAACAACCTCGGAAACAACATACAATTTATATTAACAATTGATGGTAAACTTTACCTCTTTTGTTCCGCCATCAACTGAAGATTGGTGGTGGAACAAAAGAGGTAAAGTTTACCATCAATTGTTAATATTAACCAATCAGGATAAAATACCGTTAGAATAATTATGAACAATTTATATTTAATTTGATTACTTTGTACTGTGTATATCCTGAAATAAATTTTATTGTGAATAAGAAACATTTTTCAAATATCGAAAACAA
The DNA here is from genome assembly GCA_035578905.1 of Stictocephala bisonia. Lineage (NCBI taxonomy): Eukaryota > Metazoa > Arthropoda > Insecta > Hemiptera > Membracidae > Stictocephala > Stictocephala bisonia. The sequence goes on from JAQJVL010001328.1 coordinate 65,722, forward strand.
CTAAAATTACGTTTAATAGAAAATTTATAAGCAGAACATGTAGTTTGACAAAATGTATAGACAAAAATAGTACTTAGTTCAAACTTAAAAATAAAATATAAAAACTTTTTGATATATTTTTCTACATTTATTATTGTACAAAACATTGTTCTGAGTAAGGAGATATATGATTTGTTAGGTTTAATTTGAAATAAAGTATGTTATTTAAAGAAAAAAACTATTGCAAGCAAGTGCAGTGAAAGGGACGCTTTCGCCTTTGTCCGCCAATTCCTCAGGCCCAGGACGACCAACCCTTAACGCGAAATATACCTCAACTTATACCAGCGGATTCGTTGTTCTTTCTTCTTTCTTGGATATTTTTTCATTCAATTATATCAATAATTAAGTTTGACAGAATAAATTGCTCTAATATGCTTTTAGTGTATTGATCCCAGTGAGATAAATCCATATGTAAAGGGTACGTGGGAAATTCGTTCATAATATATTCCTTCATTCTACAGGGTCACCAGTTAGATCATTGGAAAGACAATGAAAAACCATATCCATCTTTAGTAGAATGACCCGTTTCTGGCAATTAGTCTCAGCTGTAGTCTTAGTCAAAAATGACCAATTTTAGTGTTTGAACATTGCTAGCGACAAGAAATTTTAAGTGCGCACTTGTATATTTCGTTCATATTTCGCTTGTTATTTGTTTATTATGGCAGATATCAATATAACACCTTTTGATACATAAAGAATAAAGCTGGCTAATATTGTCACGCTATTGGCCATGTCAATTTCCTCTTCGTAGTTCCAGCACTTGCTGTAGGAGCGCTCTGAAGTCAAGTTGATAGATGCAGTAAATGGACTATAGTTGCAACTGACTGACGAAAGGAGAAGCAGATGTTGCCGTTTAAGCGATACCTTTACTAACATCAACATCTGTACTCCGTTGATGACATTACGATCATACCAACACTGTAGATTACAAACTATGTTGCAGTAGAAAGCTTACTGTGGTACTGACCAACCCGCCCACCCATACACGTACTGTGGTATTGACCCACCCGCCCACCCATATACGTACTGTGGTACTGACCCACCCGTCCACCCATACACGTACTGTGTATTGATCCACCCACCCACCCATACACGTACTGTGTATTGACCCACCCCCCCACCCATACACGTACTGTGTATTGACCCACCCGCCCACCCATACATGTATTGTAATACAATGCATCAAGTTCCATATTCTGCATTGAATGGTATGCACTTATTTTACTTTGCTACATTGTTAAACAAAAAATGTATATCACCTAAAATTCCTATATACACTAAAAATGTATTGATTCCGGATAGGTGTAAGATTTCTAGAACACAAAAAGTGTATTGATCTCGGATCTAGAGTTAATATTACTATTGCCCATATAAAATACTCAGCACTAAAATATTAAAATATTATGGTTGAAATTAAAAATAAACACACCTCTCCTTTACTCCGGTACTGAATCTGATAGAGTTCTGGGGTTCCAACTCCTGCAATATCCCTAGGGTTAAATTTCACTGTTATTGTTCCATAATCTATTGAAGAAATGTCAGGGTTCGATGCATAATATACATAAGCTGAAACAACATTTGTATCATTAGTTATCTATTGCTGTTTAATATGTTGTCTTTGTACTTAAATAGATCAACAATCTATTTTTCATGACGCCTTCATCACTCACCATAATCTGAAAGTTAGACATATCTGTACTTAGTATGTTATAGTAAACAAATTGATACATTACATGTAATGGATTTTTTTAAATGTGCAACTAAATTGAAGAATTAAACTATGCATAAGAAAAATGTGTATTACTAAAGAAATGCCTGAAAGGTTAAGTAAGACGACAATGTCAGACTTATGGATACCTACTCTGAATATATTATAAATAAATTTAATGCTAAACAACTCAGAAAAAATGTAAATAACAAGTTGGCTACTGTTAATTTATTGTAATCTATCAAAATTAAATAAGAGTTCTGGCTGAAGGTCCATACAATACAATATGCGCGCTGAAGGTCCGCCTCCTGGCTGGCCTACTAGTCATATAAAAACATCAACTCTGAGCGAGACGTTCACTGGCTCAGAGTCAGATTGTAAAGGGCAATTGTTTACGCGTTCATGGAGTATTTACATTTTGCTATTTCTTATAATTAAACCAGTATTTAAAGTGAAAAAATATTAAATATGTTAAGTGTTTGAAATTTAAAATACAATAACAACAATTAGATATGTCATAAAAATTATAACTCTGTTAATAACTTTAATTGAAATAAAGAAACTATGCACTACATACTTCTTATTGTCACTAAGAAAAATATTTATGCGATATCCCGTTCCGTTAAAATACATATAAATATTATTTAAATTCTCGTTTAAATTGGTTCAACAGAAATTGTTTGTTTTTGACATTTTTATTTAAAACAACTTTTTATAGTGAAATGTATGAAACAACAATTTATTAAATTGACTTAATTACTAAGCGATGCTTATAAATTATTAACTTCGATTGTAATTATTTACACAATTTCTAATAATAATTTAAAGAACATAGGCTAATTTAAATGGGTTCCGTATTTTTTAATTTTATTGCGAATCTTATTAAATGTAGACTAATAAAAAAAAGAATTCTAAACACTCTTTATACGCAAGCAAACATATTGCTCGCAATATAGAAACGTACTGAAGGTGTATCCGTGGTAAAAATTAACTCATCTTATTTTAGAAGCAAGCATGGGAAAGACTCGTTGCTTGGGAAAGTCTGGCAGTGGCGAATGTTTTAAGATTCAGGCATATCGGACCCTCCACCCGTCCCCAGCCTATCAAAGCTCGGTGGGCTCGAGGTCGGACCTTCACCGCACAGTCTGTACTTAGAATAGCGTCAATTTAGCATATGTACACATTTCTTACACCAGAAAATCCCAAACAACGCTTATCTCAATTTCTGTCTGTCCATCTGTGGTTAACACTTCCTTTGTTTGCTCTTATCGATTAAACAAGAGATTAATTTTCAATGAAACTTTGTATCGTATTTCTGTACAGGCGTGTAAGGCTATTTAACACCTTAGAGTTCGATTTTAGGCTCCTTGGTATCCTTAGTTAACCTTTTACTGGCTTTTGTCAAGTTAAATCGACGGCAACTGCACGCTAAATAATGACAGCTTACGAATCAACTCGACACACGCATCTGTCCCGATTTATTTCATTGTCTGTCGAGTTAACTGGACATCGTTTGCTGTTTTGCTGCTAGATGGTGTTTCCATTCACTTTAGTCCCACTCGGAATATTTCTTGTAATTGACGACAGCTGTTTTTATTCTATTTATATCCCCAAGTCCTTGACCGCCTTTCATAGTTAGCTGCCCGCTTACGTGACGAGGCGAGGAGTTTGTGTTTATTTACATCCTATTGTTTATATTAGTGAACTGTAATTATTGTGCTTGTATATATTGAGTTAGTTTATTATTATTCTCTTATTTTGTGATATTGTGGTTGCTGTTTTTTTTTTTTTTTTTTTATTTTAGTTGGAATATTATTGAAGTGGAATATTGGGAAATAAACAAAACTGTAAGTTTTCACATTTACATAGTTTTAAAGTAAGTTTTTAAATTTGTATTAGCGGTTTTAGTTGTTTTAAACTATAACAAATCAGATTAGAAAATAAATAAAGCACTTTTTTAAAAAAAAAAACCTTAAATTTAAAAATACGCTAAGGGGATAACATATTCTTATCAATGATAACACCACTTACAGCCATTTGGCTCTAAATTGGTTTTGTCACTAGATATTGGCTGTTTCAAAAATATTACAAAATACGTTTTGCCACAGATTGGGTATTTTGTTTTAATTACTGTGTATTGGCCTCATTTACTGGTTTTAAGGTTATAAATCCTTCAGAATAAGGGTGTTTCTGTTACATGTAAATATTTTCAACAGTATTTAGTTTTATGTCCACTAACTTGAACATTCTAATTAAATATTGTAGTTCATTTATTTTATTTATGAGATTATTAATAAGATAAATACATACTTGGTAAAGTTAATGATTCTTTTTTTAACTGAATAAAGTTAAAGTTAATACTCTAAAAAAGTAACTAATTAAAGTTAAAAATTAGAATAAATTGAAACTAACTGATTAAAGTTAAATGATTAGAAAATTAACTGAAATTGAAAGTTAAAAGTTAGTTTTGGTACAGTAAAATATACATAAACAAATACTTAACCTGTATTATGTTTTATTATTTATAATATCTTAGATAAATAGGCCTATTTATAATACATTACTATACAATACTATTAATTAGATTATAGCAATTTCTACAGTAATTTTTGCTATATAACTGTCCAACATTTTAAAACAAATATTTAATTTAATTTCTAAAATTATTAACAAAAACTGACATAAGTCTTTGAAATTAAAGTTTTACATTTTTAAGCTATACTTTAAAAAATCAATAATTTTTATAGGAAATTCACGATAACTAAACTTTTTTTTTAATTGGCGCAGATAATAAGAAAGGCCAAATAATATCGTGAAATCATGACTCCAGGTGGCTTTTATCAGGCTGGAGATGATAAGGAAGGGTCACTGATAAGAAAGTATAGGCCGATTAGCTGTAAACAAAAACTGATCAAAATATACCCACTCTATAAGTGAGTGAAAGCAGATCTACTCATACTATTTTCGATAAGCAATTATGTTTATTAGATGTTTAAGAATTTGCCGTTCTGAGTGCATGTTTTATTCTTACTGAAATAAGTTAATTAAAAATTATGAAAACTATCTAAATCATTAAAAAATACAAAACTAATTACCATTGATAATATTATTAATATTAATATTAAAAGTAGTATTATCATTATCATCATCTTTTCTTTTCGACGGTGCCGATAGCAAAATAATGAAAACAGAACGAAATATAGCAATTGTTACTTCAAATATGTTCTGCAATCTTGAAGATAGTTTATTCTGTTGCGTTGTACTGGGTCGTTTGACCGGTACATTTCGTTTTTTTCGTCGTGGTCTGCCGGGCTGCCTGAGACTGCTCGTGCCCGGCGATTCGCTTACTTTGGTGGCCGTTGGCTCGGACTCGGTCGTTCCTTGTTCCAGCTCTGGTCTGTCAGGTTGGCCGTCATTTTGTCTTTCTACGCCTGCCGAAATAGACATGCTCGGCTAGAGACTCCAAAACGTAAGTGTTCATTTTGTAATTTCTAATATCTAATCACCCTTTTGGTGAAAATACTTTGTTTAAATAATAATTATTCGGGCTTACTTGTGTTTTCAGGGTTTTGTTAAATTTGTATTCTTTGTCTAGATGTGTTAACCTAGGTTCGAGCCACGTGCTCAATGTTACATTTTTAGCATTAATTGCTTTTTATATCTGGCTTTATAATTAATAGTAGTTCTGTATAATGTTTTGTTGAGCCTTTTTACAGTTAGAGTTACCGATTTACCATATTTTTTGTTTATTGAAAATAACCTAGCCTATCAGTGTAGTTTGATTTTCATGTTATAACATATTGCTCCTGGTTCAATAGCCTAGTTTTCAGTTTGTCATTTTTAGTTCCATATACGTAATTAATTCTTTGGTAAGTTGTTAAGTTGTAATTTGTTTTAAATCTGATTTTCCAACATAATTATTCATAGCCTAAAAATGGATCTTTTATTTTCTAGTGTGTTCCAATCATGTACAATTTTGTCTGTTCTTGTTTTGTTTTGCCATTTCATGTTATTAGTTGTTATGTGTAGTATTTTTGGTTTTGGGCTGTACTGTTTTTAATGTGCTGTGGTTTGGCCTTGCAGTCCAGGGTCCTTGAGTAGGACGTTTCAACCCTCAGCCTGCTGTCCGGGGATGGTCGACCATCTTCACTGCTAGCCTGGCCTGAGGACCATGTTGGAGCTTAGTTTCACCGGCTACCTTCTCTACATCTTTGGGATAGAAGTCTTCTGCCCTCAGGTCAGTGCGTTCCATGTTGTTTTTCCCGGCGGCTGAGCTGGGGGTTTTGCTGTTTATATATTTATATAAAAAAAATAAACCAAAGAAAAAATGGAAGTGAAATATAAAACAAAAGAAGAAAAAAAATTTGTGGACCTATTTAATTTGGCCTAGGCCTAAAACTGATTGGACAAAGTGATTTATGCAACACAGCCATGGGGACATATATGTATTTTTTTTATTAAAGGAAAAAAAAAAGAAAAAACTTGAAATACAAAAAGAACTTAAGTGTTAATATTTGTTGTTATTTAGTTTAATTTGTTGTTATAGTTTTTTAGAGTTTAGATTTGTTAGGTCCCTACCGTTAAATTGTGTTGTTATTTATTTTTATGGTTTAGGCCTAGTGCTATAGTTAGTGTTAGTTATTTCATTTCTTCGTGTAGTGTATTGTTGATGTCAGGGGAATAGAACGGTACCGTGTTATATTTTTTTTATTGCGGTTGAACCGCTCTGCATGAGAAGGCTGTGGGTAATAAGGAGAGGTAGTCACATGCCTGATACCATTGCCAAAACAGAACCTACGAAACTCGTGTGAGGTTAACTGGCTACCGTTGTCGGACACAAGAGTAGAAGGCACACCAAAGTGCTGGAAGAGTTGGGACTGGAGAGCACGGATGGTGAGCTTAGCCGTAGCACTCCGAAGTGGGAAAAGCCAAACGAACTTCGAGAAAGCATCCACACAAACAAGTAGGCAGGAGCTACCTGACTTGCTACGGGAAAAAGGACCCACGTAGTCGATGAACACCTTCTCAAAAGGACGCTCGGCCACTTCAGAAGATAACAACCCTAACTTTGCATTCTGACTAGGCTTGCTGAGAGAGCACAGGTGACAAGCCCGTACTCTGCCCGCAACATCCCGGTCCATGCCCTTCCAGATGAAATACCTACGAATCTTAGCGATGGTCTTATGAATGCCAAGATGACCGCCCACAAGAGAAGAGTGATAATACTGAAAGACCATCGGTACTAGATGACTAGGCAGCACTACACGGGGTTCACCCCTCTGTCGAGGACGGCAACAGAGTACCCCTTTGGACAGAAAATAGGGAGGGTGGGCACCTCCCTCTTGAAGCTCACCTAAGATGACTGACAGCTCAGGATCTTTCTGCTGATGGGACAGTAGGTCGTCAAAAGCCAGAGGAAAATCCAGAAGAACAGCACCACACTGGGCAACCGCCTCAGTAGGTGGATCACTGGGTTCGTGATACATGCGGGAAAGAGCATCCGCGATGACATTCTGGGTACCCCTAAGATGTTGGACTCGGAACTTAAAAGCAGAAATTTTGACCACCCAGCGACCAATTTTCCCAAGCTGTCTGGGATGGGCAAGAAGCCAAGATAGTGCCTGATTGTCAGTCTCCAGCAAGAACTCAGCGTGTTCCAAGAAACGCCGAAACTTGTCCGTACCAAAGACAACAGCCAGACACTCTAACTCATAGATGGAAGAAGCTTTCTTTTCCTGGTGAGACAACGTCCTCGAAGCAAAAGCGATGGGCTGCCTGACCCCATCAAACTCCTGAGAAAGAACAGCAGCAATGGCGGAGGAGGAGGCATCAGTCTGAAGAATGAATTCTCTGCTAAAATCAGGCATACGCAGGACAGGAGGTTGCATGATAGCCTCCTTGAGAGCATCAAAGGCAGTCTGCTGAGCTTGGCCCCACACAAAAGGGACACCTTTCTTTCGTAACTCGTTCAACGGGGCAGCAAGCTCGGCCACGTTAGGGATGAACCGACGGTAAAAATTCACCATCCCCACAAAACGGGCAATCCCCTTGGCATCTCTGGGAGGAGGAAAATCCCGAATGCCCTGGGTCCTCGCAGGATCAATGCAGACGCCTCGAGAAGATATAAGATGACCCAGAAAAGAAATCTCAGGACGAGCAAAAGTGACTTTCTCTGGATTGACGGTAAGGCTAGCTGATTTAAGGCGACTAAGAACTTCCTCTAGATGTTGCATGTGTTCCCCGAAAGTCTCACTGTAGACAAGAAGGTCGTCCAGGTAATTGAAGACAAACTTGAATTTCACATCATGGAAGATGGAATCAAGCAGACGAGTGAGAGTCTGGGCACCCACAGCAAGACCCATAGGAACCCTAGTGAACTGATAGAGATTCCAGGGAACACAGAAGCTAGTCATAGGCCGTGATTCCTTCTTCAATGGAATCTGATGGTAGGCCTGTTTCAAATCAAAAACTTAGCCTTACCGAACCAATCAAACGCAGAATGCAAATCAGGCAGTTGGTCAATCCAGAGAAAGTCACTTTTGCTCGTCGTGAGATTTCTTTTCTGGGTCATCTTATATCTTCTCGAGGCGTCTGCATTGATCCTGCGAGGACCCAGGGCATTCGGGATTTTCCTCCTCCCAGAGATGCCAAGTCAATAGCGACCTTAGCGTTGAGCCTCCGATAATCCATCACAAGCCTAGACTTACCATTAGGCTTGGGCACAAGAAAACCTGGACTGGCATAAGCAGAACGAGACGGTTCAATCACACCCTTGCTCAGAAGATCCTCAATCATAGCCCTCATAACCTCCATCTTTGGGGGAGCAAGTTTGTACGGATGACTTCTAACAGGCTGAGAATCAGTGAGGTGGATCTCATACTCCAGAAGAGAAGTGACCCCAAGCTCAGGCGTAAGCACATCAGGAAACCGCAAACACAGCCTCCTAATGGCCTCCGCCTGCTCAGGGGGGAGATGACCAACTGGATCCACCTTGGGTTGTTCGGGCTCACAACCCACCTCTCTGACTGCAGGAGGGCAGTCTGAATCACCTACTAAAGGCACCAAAACTCGCCGATTAAACTTGAAAAACATCTGGCGCTTCTGGAGGTCAAGCACCATACCACTTTTAGAAATAAAGTCTGCCCCTATGATACAAGAAACCGCCAGGTCCTTGGCAACAAGAAAACCCCACCTCCAGGAAAATCCTTCGATCTTAAAATGTAATGACGCCTTCAGAAGAATAGGTAAAGGAGTTTGGGATGCCGTCCAGCAAGTAACAGAAGAAGGCTCGGTGTGCCTGACAAGTCCTAAGGCGTCAAGGGACTCAAAAAGAGAAAGGCTGATGATACTGCATGCCGAACCAGAATCAAGAAGGGCTCGACACACCGTACCACCAAAAGATAAAAAAACGCCAGGACACACCGAGGTGACCGCACTAAGTCCCAGGGAAGCCATGCCAGCAAGGCCCGAAAAATCCCCGCCACTCCTGCTATGGGCACGTGTCAGAGGCAAATGGCCACGGTCACTCGCAACAACGCGGGGAGCTACTGTGAAGGCAACCCCCCCGTGCTGAGCGTTTCCCGCCCCACGACCCCGAGCACGTGGACAGTCACAACGAATGTAACCAGGTTGGCCACAAGCAAAACACACAACAGGAGGCCGAGAACCACAACCCTCCACTGGCTGACTCACACCTACAGACATAGCCGGTCGACGGGTGGGGAGAGCACGATGACTCTCATAATCCCTCCCTTGCTGGTCTGAGAACTGCACGCTGCGCGAAACAATGCACAGCTGATGCAGCTCCCGAAAAGACGAAGGCACACCAGCAAAAACTAATCTGCACCGTTCTTCAGGAGAAATACCATCCAGGATGACACGAACGGTGTCAGCTTCAGAAAGTGTGAGGCGCAACGCTTGACGAGCTTCCTTGATCGACGAAACATAGGCTGCCAGAGACTCGCCCCTACCCTGCAACCGATAGAATCTGTCCATGACCATCCTCTCCCTGAGCCGAATGGGAAGAAACGACGACAGTAACTCTCGATGGAACGAGTCCACCAAGGCATCACTGGCCAAGACAGAACTCAGCAACTCCCCAACAGGACCTCTGCAATAAGGGAAAATCAGACGAAGTAAGTCCCCAGCCTGCATGCTGGGCATCTCACTAAGCCTGAGAAAGGCCACTAGAAACTTCAGAAGTTCCTCAGGATCCATCCCATCGATCACAGGGAGATTCTGGATCATGGGCGTGAGAGGGTTAGGTAGCTTGTGGTAGCTCAGCTGCAGAAGCGAAGGTGAACTCAAAGGAGCCGAAACAGAAGGAACGGCAGCTGGAGCCGAACCTCAAGCGACCTCATCAGAAACGCCTGCAGGCTCAGAAGGAGCCTCAGGCACAGTGAGAGCCATTGTCTCAGCCTGCGGCCTCGACACGTTGGGCGACAGCGAGAAATTAGGCCGCTGACCCAGACCCGTAGGAGTCGTGGAACTGAAGAGTGCCTGAAAAATCTCTTCAAGCCTAGACACACTCTCCAAGATCCACGCCCTATCCGACGGTTCCAACCCCGGTGCCCGGTTGACCATCCTTAAGCGGGCAAGCAAATGCCCCAGACGTGCAAGACGGCAGGCCCGGTCACGACCTACTGGAGGTCCAACTGCCACCCGTGATCCCATCGCTTGACTTTTTTTGAGCCATCCCTCAGTTGGCACGCTTTCCAGCTTTGGTGGGGGGGGATGGGTCTCAATTGGTTTCTTCCTTGGTTGATGTCCAAAAAAGACAATCAAAGTAATATAAGATAACAACGTTGGATCCAATAAAATGTTTTTTAGACAGATCAAGTTCAAAATAATAAAGACAGTTTAGATTGTGCTATTAGTTGAACAGAATAGTGCTTTTGTATAGCTGCGGTAACAGAAAGTTTGTTGACCAGGACTTTTAAACAAATATATGAAAAGCTTTTACTAGTATCAGTTAGTACGTTTAGTCTCACGTTAATATATATGATAAATGTAGTGTATCACATCACCCGCCCACCCATACAAGTGCAGTGGTACTGATCATCCGCCCACCCATACATGTGCAGTGGTACTGATCATCCGCCCACCCATACACGTGCAGTGGTGCTGACCATCCCGTCTACCCATACATGTGCAGTGGTGCTAACCCACCCGCCTACCCATACACAAAGCAGTGGTGGTATCATATAATGGATTAATTTTACCTAGTAAGCCTTATTTAAAATAAAGTAAACATTTGAGGAAATGATGGTTTGATTACCATTTAAATGGTTTTTCCCGACTACTTTTGAACAGGACAATTTAGATATGTAATGATCAATTAATCAAGTATTAACAGCATTAACGTCAAAGTGCAACTGATTTTCCTAATTAATTATACAGATAGATGGGTAAACAGGTAAAATTACAGTATTAGAGTTTATGAAAGATAAACAAGCTTAGGCCCAACACGTTGATTTAAAACAAGATAACTAAATGACTATCTCAACTTTATCCCTTAACATAAACTAGTCAAGTGAAATGATCACCCCAGGGACACAAGTCAATCTCACAACAATGTTATACTCGTTTGGTCCGCCTTTTTTTATTTATAAGGCAGTAAAATGTGAGTAAAGGGGAGGGAGGGCGAGCGTCTTCAAAACAGTGACCTTGCTTGTCGGTGACAATTGGGGGATGAGGAAAACAATCAGTCTTTGACCTGAGTTTTAGATACTTTCTCCCCAGTCCACATTCCTCGGACCAAATGGCACCTTTTATCACATTTGAAAAACTTACCGTCTACTAGTTAAAGTTAGAAAAAACTAGGCCAAATTTTCAACTAGTTAAAGTTAGACGTTAAGCATTACCAAAACTAACGAATAAGTTAAAAAGTTAATAGAAAAAGTAACGATTAAATTTAATCGTTAATTATTTTTAATTGTTAATCCCAAGTATGGATAAATATAACTTTGTGTTAAGTATGTTATTACTGCATTCAATCACAAGGTTGTTATTCAAACATTTTCAACAGTTCGATTAAAATTTGAAATTTATCAAAGTAGCTTCTAGAATGTTTCTTAACTTAGCAATAGTTAAGACTAGCTGACCCAGCAATGCTTCACTATTGCCAAAATGAGATTGTTTGTACTGTAAAGAACATATATACGTAAGCTTTAATAGGCCTTCTTGGTTTATTTTGAAAGGAGTGCGGCCTATTAAAGCACACGTACTACTTAATGTATTTAACGAGTAGGCCACAGGCATGAGTAACATATTTCTTCAACAACAAATAACATTAAAATAATGTCAAAAAGTCAAAAAATTTACTACATAACATAACCATACTAACAACTACACTAATTCGATGACTAAGGAAACTTAATGGAGGAGTCACCGAACATATCTCTTAAAGGATGCTTAAACCTAATTCATATTACAACATTAACCCTATTAAACATTTAATGGCAATGGCTCTCCTACCTACCCTCACACTTGCAGTGCTAATTACCCTCCCATCCACTCATACACTTGCAATGATAATTACCCTCCCACCCATAAACTTGCTGGAGAAATTACCCTCCCACCCATCCATACACTTGCAGTGATAATTACCCTCCCGCCCATAAACTTGCAGTAGTAATTACCCTCCCACCCATCCATACACTTGCAGTGGTAATTACTCTCCCACCCACCCATACACTTGCAGTGGTAATTACTCTCCCACCCACCCATAAACGTACAGTGGTATTGATGAAAGTACGTGTTCTTACATAAACATGAAGAATTGTATCTATCATAAAATCAAGTACAAATTACCCTTCAGCCTTTTGAATATGTGCGCTATTAACAAACTTAAATTTTAAATTTGTTTCATGTTCTATGGATTTTAATAACGTATGCCTGTTACTTCACCATTTCATAGTTGAAAATGTTTATCCAGTCTCGTCAGCAACAGCCCGTTATTTTTAAAAACACCATCTTTAAAATGCTATAACTAGCTTTTGGCTATTGTGAAAAAATAAAAACAAAAGAGTCTGAAAGTTAAATTTAGGAATAATATTAAACATACCTTCTGGCGTTCCTTATTGCTGAAGAATTGAAGGAACACCAGAAGATACGTTTAATATTATTAATAGTCGACGTTCCAGCTTTAGAAAATGAACTCTAAATGTAGTAGCTCTAAATTAAGTCCTCATATATAAGTGAATCAAATATTTAGATAATTAAAAGAACTGTTAAAAAATGAAACTTCAGGGTGAAAATTTCAATATTTATGCTCTATAGCTTATCAGGGGCGCATTTTAATGAAAAGTTGTAAATCACATTTTGTTCTTAAATTGAGTTAGTTAACTAACCCATTTTATATGTTATTTTTAGATATTTGTCCCCCCCATATCAAAGTGCCCCCACCACCCCAACTAACAGGTGGGTGGGCAAAGTGGTATATTTCAAGGAACTATATCGCTCTTGATATAATAAAATCAACTTTCTATTTAATTGTTCCTGTTTTACCTAGTTTGCTTTAATGTAAATATGTAGGTACTTAAGCTATAAGTAGAGTCTATATGTGACTTTAATCTATTAAACTTTACATTGTCTTCTTGCTGTCTTTAATATTAGGCTACTATTGCCCAAGTAAAATACTCAATCAACAATAAAATATTAATATAAGATGGTTGAAATTTAAAATAAACACACCACCTGGAGTTCAGCAAACAAAGAGGCCATATATTTACAGTTATATATTTATGTACAGTTAAAGCTGTTAAAAAAAAGCTTCAGGCACCGAAAGTTTCTGGTTTGCTCATGTCAGTCAGATATTTATGCCTTAGTTCTTTAAATTCCCCCCCCCCTCCCCAAATGGATTCAGAGATTATGATTTAAGTCGGCACCAGTTATTGCAAACATGGTTCACAACTCTAGTTTGCACTTCGAGCCCCCGTGAGTAAGAGCCATACACCACATAAGCCAAAGAATAGAATAAACATTGGCCATCAGGCATGGTATGAATAATTATTAAGATTATTATTAAATAATAATAATTTAATATTTAATAATAATAATCCTCTTATTTATTATTATTATTAAATAATAATAAATAAGAGGAGTAGACACTGCACTGATGTTTGTAACATTTATTATTTCCATAGCAGAAATACCAATTATTGTGGAACACAATTAACACTAGCGTAAAAAATTGTAAACAATAAATAAAAAAATTAAAATATTTTACCAAAAGACAAGGAACAGTGTGTGTTATCTATTCAAACTGTTGTAGTAGTATTAAGCTGGAGTGAATATGAAAATGAAGAAAAAAGAGTAAAAAGACATCTTATACAACTTTCAAAGAATAGCTGGAACAATCAATCGCAAAATGACATTTCGGTCCAGAGTTAAGAGCTATAGTTGGGACAGACAGAAAACGACTTGCACATTATATTTAGCTAACATAAGGATTTTAGCAGTGGAGGGGAATCATTCCACCACTCTGTCACCTGTGACATTCCTGCAGCAGACAGGAAACGTCAAACCACTCCACCAAGCTCCACTACAAAAGGATACATTTAAAAAATGTCATAGGCAGTAATATGTAAATAAATCACTAGTTTAAGTAGTGATAAATATTATTTCAATCTGAAGGGAAGTCACTAAACATTATAATTACATTATAAGTTCTTCAAATATACTATATAACAAAAACACAATAATATGGCAAATTAAACTTTAATATAACCTCAATATAACTCAGCATTCAACATCCAGACCTAGGTACCTCGGTTTTGTGGTTTTTGAGAAATCGTGATCAGTCAGTCAATGGTATTTGGCTTTTATATACAGGGTAAAAAAAAATATAGAAACGCTTTCACAACTTTTGTATGACTTCACTTGTAAAAGTGAAATCTTATACTTGATCATGGTTACAAAGAACATACTTTTTGACACCACTAGTAACATTTAATTTTTTAGGGGGACGGCCCACGAGGAGTTGAATGAAAATCTTCAACCTAAGCCTTGGTCGAGATTGGTATGAAATGAAAGGTCTATTCAAGAGAAATTAATTGCCGCAAATCAGACTTCGAAAGGTTGAAAGATTTATCCTTTCCGAAGTAGCGGTCATTTGAATTTCAAAGTAACTAATTTGAACAATATTATTTCTCTGCTATTTAACTGTTTTAAGTAAACTATTCTGATCATAAATTATACTGTATTTTATAGAACACAATTATAAAAAAAATTAAAATATCAAATTATCTATGGAGAAAATAACATTGTTGTGAAAGCATTTCCATATTTTTTCTACCCTGTATAGTCTAAGTCAAAATCTCTTTATTTACAATTTTCATAGATAAATGTATTGGCGTCAAAAATACAGTGATAAAATTACAAAATTTAAGTTAAATTGAGCGTTCTTGATGTCTAGGATGGTCATGTGTCCTATGTAGATATTCTTCCAGCGTGTAGAACGGCCTGGTCACCAGCCATCTTTTCAGTGCCATCTTCAGGTTCTTCCCCTTCCGAGTTTTTATCTCGGTTGGTAGCAGGTTGTAAAGCTTGCGTCCCATGTATGACGGCTTCCTCTCATACAGTGATAGTGTGCTGGCAGAATGTAGTTGTCAGCATGTCGAGTGTTGTACATCTGTTCCCCAGGCGAGTTCATTCCTATCGGCAAACATAATCCCTTCCTGCATGTAGAGGGCCACAACTGTCAAGATGTGGAGATCCTTCAAGCCTTCACGACAGCTGTCCTTGGGTCCTAGGCCTTTAAGAGTTCTTATTACTTTCTTCTAGATAAGGAGAAGTCTCTGTAAGTTAGTGTAGTGCCTTCCCATATAGCAATGTTGTACCTCAGATGAGACTCAAAAAGGGCATAGTAAGTTGTTTTTGCAATGCTTAAATCACTGATGTGGTAAATTCTTTTGATGACAAAGAGGCTGGTGTTTAGTTTCTTACAAAGGTCATCAACATGCTGAGTCCATGAAAGGGTTTTGTCAATTGTCACTCCAAGAAATTTTGCCTTGGGTTGCATGTCAACTTCTGGAAGAGCTGCAATTTCATCTGGTCTTCTACCAAATGCCAGTTGTTTGGTCTTGGTCATATTGACTACTAGGTCGTTTGAGTGGCAGTACTGGTACGCCATATTTAGTGCTGTATATGAGTCAATTGCTAGTTCTTCTGTAGAGTTCCCAGTAAGCAGAAGAGTAGTATCGTCAGCATACATTAAAGTAGAGCAGTAGGTATTTATAAGATGAGGCATGTCATTAGTAAATAAAATAAACAGTACAGGGCCCAAGACTGTATGAAAAAGAGCAGTATATTGCAGTATGAAAAAAATATATGTACATGCAGTTATCACCAGGGATTAATATTCTGATAAAATCAATAAGAGGAATATTGCAAATATACGCCAATTATAAAATTTGTAGTTGTTGAAGTATATTATCAGTCTACCACCAAATAAACCTTAGTCAATTAAATAAACAATTCAAATAAATATATACTTACCTTCTTTACAATACGGTGGTACATATCCGGGTTCACAGGATTGACATTCTCCAGTATATATGTCACATGGTTTGTCTGATAAACAGTTGCCGCAGATCTGTTCACAGTCGTTTCCATAAAACCCAGTTTCACAGCCTAAAATGTAAAATTAATTTAGCCTTCAACACAATGTTAAAGAATTCTAATTGATTTGTTTTAGAATTCAATAACAATCAATAAAGTATTATTAATTATTACAATTTAATATAAGTTACCTAAAAATGCTTCTTCTTCATCATCATTCTTTTAAAACCAAATCTTAGACATCTTTTGAAACCATGTGCTGTTAACATAACGTAATATTTCTCTTAACTTAATTTACCAAACTGTACATAGATTTGTGATTAATTTTTTTCACAACGAAATATTTAAATGAATATTGCAAAAAATTATTCATCATTATATTCACATTTCTTAAACAATTATTTAAGATTAAAAGTTATGAATTACACCTGAACTTAATGTATCATTTATTCTCCATTCTTGTGCCACATTATCAATTTCTCCTTCTCTTGTGGATCCTTTCCTAAGTCTTTGAAAGTCTCTGTGGTCAAGCCAGTATTCAAAAAAGGGAATGCGAAAGATTGCAATAGCTACAGACCCATATCGATTACATCAGTGTTTTCAAAGATTTTTGAGAAAGTCATGCTATCTAGACTACAGAGATTCCTGGAAAGAAACAAAACAATCTCTGTACACCAACATGGCTTTGTGAAAGGGAGAACCACTATTACTGCCATGTTTGATCTCATCAATGAAGTGGTTCAAGAGCTTGATTCTAAGCATTACTCAGCGGGATTGTTTTTCAACCTTAAAAAGGCCTTTGACATGGTCGACTACAATATTCTACTACAAAAAATGGGAGCGGTAGGTATACGTGGCGTGGCATTGAGTTGGATCTCCTCATATCTCCACGGTAGGAAGCAGTATGTGGAAATAAGGGCGGTGGACGAACTGACGAAGCCGGATATATTCGACCCTACTGTTCTGCAGAGACCAACATAACAAAAGGGGTTCCTCAGGGCTCGGTTTTGGGGCCTGTCCTATTCCTTTTATACATCAATAATCTTCCTTCATGCTTATCTACGGCCAAACCATCCCTGTTTGCTGACGATACCTCCCTCTCAATATCTAGCTCTGACATCAATCATTTAGAACAACTATCTTTTTATGAGGCCAATAACTTGTTTCAGTGGTTTGACAACAACTTACAAGCTGTTAATTCTGAGAAAACGACACTAATAAACTTCTGCATGCGTAAGAAAAACTCCAAAGGTTTTAGTATTCTTTTAAATGAATCCATGGTACAGCCTACTCATGATGTCTTCTTCTTAGGATTAGTCCTGGACGAGTACCTTAGTTTTGGCGGCCACATTGAACACGCTTCAAAAAAACTTAGTTCAGGAATCTTTGTGTTGCGTAACTTGAGACATACATCAAACGCTGATGTCCTCCTATCTGTGTATCATGGGCTTATCTACCCCCACTTAGCCTATGCTATACCAATTTGGGGGTGTGAGAGTCAAAAGACTAAATTTTTATTTAAACTACAATAGTGGGCTGTTCGGACTAAGTTCTTCCTTCGAAGAGATCAGTCCTGCAAGACTTATTTCCAGGAGTCAAGAATCCTAACCTTGCCATCTATCTACATTCTATAAACTCTCACTTTTGTCAAACAGAACTTTCCCAAATTCAATGTTTCAGTCCAAACACCATATCTATTATGCAACTCAAACAAGTTATCCATTCCTAAACATTCTACTACTTTTTTCAAGAAACACTTATTTTACAATGGCGTCAAACTGTACAATAGTCTTCCTCTTACACTAAAGTTGGAGTCAAACCATATTAAATTCAGAAATAAGCTCAAAAATTTACTGGTACACCTCTCTTGCTACAGCGTCCAGGAGTTTTTGACTAATACAACTCTGTAAACTTTCTTTAACATAAATCTAGGTTAAAATATTGTATAACTTGACTGTAAATTAATGACCTGGCTAATGCAATTCATTGTCAATTTGGCTTAATAAAATGATTTGATTTGATTCTAACCATGGCATTGCCCGACATTCAGACGGCTTTCAACAATCAAAATCTGGCAACGCCTAGGGACATTGATACACATGCCTAATATTTAATTTATGCACATGTTACCAACATTAACATAATTCATATGCCACTAAGAAGAGCTGAAGAAGTTGATTATTTGAGAATTTTACTAAGTCATGTTGCAGTTAGAATGTAAATAGGGGAACGACAAAATTAGGCTCAATCCTCATATTTTTGTCGTTGGACTGTTAAACTTTAACTATTGTGTTTTATATATTTTTTTGTCACAATAATAACAAGTTTTAGAGTGTTACAGGACATTTTGTGTTTTACTATTTATTTATTTCAAGCGGTTGAAAAGAGTGTAAAAGTAAATTAAGTTAGTTTGAAATCCTCAATTTGTAAATTACATGAACATAGTATAATATATGCATATTTTACTAATATAACAAAATTATTGAAATATTTAGTTCAGATCTATACAAATTTCTGAGAAAAATGGAACAAAATACATGTACATTCATAGAAAAAATTATGTTTACATTTTTAAATAAAAGAATAGTTATTATGAATAGAGTAGAATAAAATTTATTGCACATTTTTACAAGAACAGGCAAATTGTCGAATTAATCTATAAAAAACTTAAATTACATTATCTATACTAATACATTTTGAAAATATTCATCAAAGGAATAATATCACTTGTTTATTAAATAGTTAAGTTTGTTCTTTAATTGTTTCAGTTTTAAATTTTGTAAATGGCAGAGAGTTTGTAATAAACTTTAATTCCAACGCACTGTGAGGGTTTTCCAAATAGTCTCTGAGAGGGGAATTTTCTTTGCTGTTTGTTCCTAGTTGTGTAATCATGTTCAGTTTCTTCTTACTTTAGTATACATTGAATTTGTATTGTTGTATTTCTTTGACACTGTCTACCGTAATGTGAAATTGACAAATGAATATAAGAGAACAGAATTGAATTGCATTTTTTAAAAATGTTTATTACTCTATATGAAAATTACTAGCTCTAATATACATGCACGCACGCACACAGACACACACAATAGTGTGTTAACAGGGATAAATTCTTTAAAAGAGATCAACAATATTCTGTTTTTTTAACTCTAAGTATGACTACAATGGCCTTTTTTGTGTATCTTAAAAATATGTGTTAAAAAACTACTACACTATGACAATATTCCATAATTTACATGAGAATAATATTGGCTGTAGTATATAGTCTTCAATGTTGAAATAACTGTTGTACTAGGCAAAATTGACAGTTGAAAACAAGTCTTATTAAGTTTTTTGAAAGATTGTTACAATATTATTTCCAGCTCTAGTTTTCATCAATAACAACTAGGAATTGTGAATCAACTATGTGAGATTCATTGGTAATTTGATGATAATATAATATTATGAAATGATTTTTGTTTAGATTTATTTATTTTAAAATTAATTAGTTTAGTCTTGGCTGAATTTAAAATTAAAAATGATTATTTTCACATTACATTTTAAAATTATAGATGGCTTTTTGATTTTTCATTCAAATTGATTATCATAATTTCAAAGCAGTTATATTATCTGAATATAGAACAGTTTATATTGTAACTGTTTTATTGAATCATTAATATAAACTTTAATTTCAAATTTAAATTTAATAATAATGTAGCTGAAAAAACCATACGGCATATACTATAATGTAAACTAAAAAAAGAAGGGGTCCCAGAATGGGTCCCTGAGGACTCCTCTTCTAATTAACTTCCAGTTTAATACATATTCAACAATATCACCTAAAGTTGTGTGTATTTTGTTTTTTATTTGATAAATAAGAACTAAACAAGTCTAATTAATGTCAAAATCCTTAAACTAATCATAGAAAAGTCGAAAAGCCCTCTGTGACTCATCCAAGGCCCTTACAATTGTCTGTACCATCTTTAAAATAGCTATATTTGTTAAGTAATCCTTTTGGTAAGCAAACTGGAGGAAATAAGTTCCTTATTAACAATCCGTCAATACCTTTTGGTGGAACATTGAATTCGTTCCAAACTGGCGTGGGCAGATGTAACTACTGGAGGTTTAAATGTGGATTGATACTAGATCAGTCATCTGATTGTGAGGAGTCCATCCAAACAATGGATCCCATAATTACAGATTGCCCCCTGCCCTCTTTTATGAAGGGATTAGCCAGTATAAACAGAATTAGTGAGGCAGGTCTTAAATGGCTCGATAGATTGGATTTAGTTTTGTGACGGGAATCACTTTTTATTTTATAACATATACGGCATGACTTTTGGATCTTGATCCAAATATACAAAGAAGGAAAAAATAGAACCGCTTTCACAACAATGTTATTTTTTTCCATAGATAATTTAATAATTGAATTTTTTTTAATAATTGTGTTCCATAAAGTATAATTTTTGATCAGAATAATTTACTTAAAACCGTTAAATAGAAGAGAAATAATATTGTTCAAATTAGTTGAATTGTTGAAATTAAAATGACCGCTACTCTGGAAAGGATAAACCATTTGAAGTCCAGTTTGCAGCAACTAATTTCTCTTGAATAGACCTTTTATTTGATACCAATCTCGACCTAGACTTAGGTTGAAGATTTTCATTCAACTCCTTGTGGGCCATCCCCCTGAAAAGATGAAATGTCACTAAAGGTGTTAAAAAGTATGTTTTTTGTAACCATGATCATGTACAAGATTTCACTTTTACAAGTGAAGTCATAAAACAGTTGTGAAAGCGTTTCTATATTTTTTCCACCCTGTATATCATAGCTTTTTAAAAATTATTAAATGGTAGCTGAATAAGCCATAATATATGGATAGTGATGGAAGAAGGATTAATAGTCTCACTGTGTACAATAGAATAAGGACTGGAATGAGATTGATACTACTGAAAAGGCACACTGATAAAAAACCATTAAGATGGTTAACAGTTTCTAATGATTTTATAAATTCTTCATTCTCAGGTTTAATGTTACTAATATCGCCCATTTTAGCTTAATGCCTAGTTCAGAATTTATTACTTCCCATATTGACTTTGAAACATTACTTGATTTTTTAATATAAGTTGAATTCGACATTTTCTTGGCTAGCAAATCAACATTTTTAATCCTTTCCATTCCAGACTTTTTTTAAAAGTTGTTTCTAAAATCCCAGGTACTGTATTTTCATATTTGACATAACCAAAAATCCCAGGCTCTTTTTGTCGATTTTGTCGTACTTTACTAAAAAAATTATAAAAATTCTATTTATGGAGCAAATTTGAGTTACATTAGTTTCCTAAAGATATTATCTATAGTATAAAATAAAATAAAAAAGGACTTAACAAAAGGACTTCACTCTCCATGTCGAGTGGCCTCTCAATTTATATTCTGTGCTCGCTAGTAATAACATCCCTCTAAAATGCCTTCTTCATTTAAAAAATCAAAACAGTAAATGTTCGTTGAATGGGTGACCACTTTTATAGTATTGTAATATCTGTTTTAATTGAAGTGTACTATATATAACTATGTAATGGTTATGTGAGAAATAATATTACAACTAATGTATAAAAAAACGATTGAAGTATAGGCCTATTGCTATGGAAACAAAATTGCATTCACCCTTGTTACTGTAATATGACTCTAAATAATAATATACATACACATATAAGTTGTACAACACTATATACTTTCTTAAAAATGTCTTCCTTAAGATAGAATGTTTTCCCACTCAACTGCCTATCCAATATTCTACACTAGAGGATATTTGATTTGTTACATCATTGTTGAAATCAAAAGTTATACATTTTCCTTGCACCTTTCAATGGATTGAATTATTTATGTTTTCATAACAATTAATTGTACTTACTTTTATTACAATTTGTCCCCTTGAACCCAGATGGGCAGTGGCAGCCGGTGACGGAGTTACACATCAGCAGGTTCTGACACATCTCAGATTCAAGAGAGCACATCCCTTCACAGTCTAAGCCAAACCGGTTGGGACCACATGCTACAACATAATTTCATTATAGATCCATGCAAGCCTAAGAAATTTGTCCAAATCATTTCCTTTATCAATGTCTGAATAACTTTAAACTATAACTATTTAAAGAATAAGAGGCAACATTTACAGGTTTAACTAATATATTACCACATTAGAACATATCATACTTTCACAACTTAAACCTTGTATTTTATAATGTATTTATGTAGGTTATTAGTAATAGATAATGGCATTTGGTGACTGAACATTGTATTTTACCCCGACATTTATGCTATAAGAAAAACAAAGTATATATCGTTTATGACTCTATATCAATATTTTTTTGTTTGTTTTCTTCATTGTAAATAAAAAAACAGAGCACGGCCTGAAAATTGCAACAGCTGGATCCTATCAATGGATTTCCATACCTAGAGAAGCCCAAATCTCAATTTAACATGTTGAGGAGTGCGGACGTCTTTAGACAGTCATAAGCTACACTCATAAGCTGTGTCTTTACATTGTGTAGTTCTCCGTGTAGTATGAGGGCATACAAAACATTTCCGCTGTTTTCTTTTGGCTTTGCACTCTCTCAATGGGAATGGTTACATGAAGTGGCGGTTGGAGAGGCGGAGCATATGTTTGTCACCCCTCACCGGGATTCATGTTTGTATAACAGCTGAATCCTCTCTGGGTAACATATGTCAAATGTTTTATCTTCACTCTCATCACTTGATTCATAATCTGAGCCTAAGCTATCCACACCAGATCCAATTACTTCACCATAGTTGTCTAGTAGTAAATTGTCCTCTCCATCACTAAAGATCGCTTCATGAATATCATCGCTTCGATCTAACTATCTGTTGTTACTGTCCATTGTAATTAATAAGTAAAATGACACTGATAAATAAGGCTAATTACGGTACTGTACCATACTGAGAAAAAAATAAATATAATTACTGTGCAACACTGAGAAATAACTAAATACAACTTCTTTCCAACACTTACGAGATAACTATGCACAACTAATTACTATACAACACTGGCAAAATAAATAAAAAATGACGTAGGCCTACTATAGGTTTACGTAACGTAAATATAGCAGAACACAATAAGGTTAGAAACTTTGAGAAAAAGAATTAGCGTGCTAGGAAATTACGCGGGAAACACTAGGGCTGAAATTGAAGCATCATCTATAGAATTGGCACGCTAGGAAATTATGCGGGAAACACTACAGCTGGCATTGAAGTGTTATCTATCAGCTGACTAAAGTAGTAGTCCAATTAGTGGTCAATAGGATGCGGGCAACATATGGAAGTTCATACAGTTACATCTACATTTAATTACAGCTGAAATTTACAATAATATTAGGGACGTCTAAGTAAGTCCATACTCATACGGGTACAGATGTCTAAAGACGTCCGTACTTGTTCATTTTGGGATCATTTTGCCGCACTCATTAACAGGTTAATACAAAACCTAACACCTCCTTGTACCTCTAAACAGCAAAATTTAGTATATGCTATTAAATAATAGAAGTATAAATGAAAAAAAATTCCAATGTGCAATGCTCAACAGTTGGCGATACTTCACCTACCAGTTTCAGTTTTATAGTGACTGAAGAAGGAGCCAGTGGCTCCAAAATATTTATTTTTTATGTTTTGTCCCTAGTTGCCCATTGTACCAGGTATGCTGAATTCCTTTCTTTTTACTTGTATTACACTCATACTGATTATAATAAGTAATTATTATTAGATCACAAAATGATGCAACTCAATATATGCATGTTGAACATTTCACAAATAAAAAAGGTTGAATTAAATACATAAGTTTGTCTCACGCCTAAGGGACACACTGCTGAAGAATTTTCCTTCTCCTACCTCAAGGCTTACCATTGCAAGTGTATGGGTGGGTGAATGGGTCATTACAACTGTACTTGTATGGTTGGGGGAGTGGGTCATTACCACCGTACATGTATGGGTAGGCAGGCGGGTCAATACAAATGTTCTTGTATGGGTGGGTGGATACCATACATTTGTGGTGGATGGGTGGTACGTTGAGTACGCAGCACTAGGAGTAATAGATAAAGTCAACCATTCTAATGATATGACTGGTTTGATGCTGGAGTGATAGATAAAGTCAATCATTCTAATGATATGACTGGTTTGATGCTTAATGTCTTAACAAGGCTTATTTAAGAACAGCCATTGTATGTGTTGGGAATATTTACCCCATTGGCCTTCAAAGTTGTAAAAATGTCTATAAGAAATGCAATGATGCAAGCGTATGTTATTAATGGAAAGAATCTATTAGTTCTAATCAGATGTTTGGTGTAAACATTGTGATACTGGATAGTACAATAAAATACAAATATCTTATTATCTAAAACAAGCCACGTCCGGACAAATTTTTTTTAAGCTCCAAGGATTTTTAATTTTTAAATTGTTTGGGGGTTTACTACCACGAGAAATCGATTGGTACCGGTCTCAACGCTAGGAAAATTCTGATTTCTGCCCTAGAGGCTCCTAGACATCCTGTGTGGGAATTATTTGACAATTTATTGTTTAGAAGATCACGTGTGTTTTGTTTACTTATTTGTCCATATGTGGTGGAATTATTTAATATTTTACTATTTTTTGGAACATGTGTTTGTCTATAATTACCAACTTATTTACTTTGTCAGATTGTTTTTCACTATCAATGTTTTTCTTTTCCTCCGTATTAATTAATGTGTTTATATCCTATTTGTATTTATTTCCATATTTAATCATCAAATTCTCTTTTTATCATCTTATTATCTAAAACAAGCAGCGTCCGAACAACATATTTTTTGGCTCAAAGGATTTATAATATTTGTGAGGATTTCGACCAATAAAAATCGATTGGAACCGGTCTCAACCCTGGGAAAATCATTATTTCTGCCCCAGAAGCTCCTACATATTATCCACTTTTAGCAGGTTAAACTAATACATCGAATTGGGTTATCAAATTAAAGGCATTCTTCTCTTAATTACTAATATACCATCAGATTTTAGAAAATACTATGTTTATGGGCTCCACTGCCCCAAAAATTAAAATTTATGGTCATACTGCTTAAGAATCCTGTCGAGGCCGTAGGTTGATTTTGCTCAATAGGTGACATGCCGAGATCCACCAATGGGATTGTAGCAGAGTGCCTTGGTGAGGCTGCAGGTAGAACTTTCCCTTGCGTGTCCGTAGGCCAAGTTCCACAAAGAGGCCTATTGCAGAGCGTCTTGGCGAGGCCGTAGGCCAAGCTCCCCCACGAGATCGCAGGCCGAGTTCCACAGTGGGGTTAAAGGTAAACGTGGAAGACCTCCAAAACGAAATTTTACTAAAAACCTACTAGGAAGAGCAACAACAAATGATCCTCAGGATCCTTTGGGAGATATGGATCCTTCCTCTTCATTTTGCAAAATTCAAATGAGCGAAGCTCGATCTCCCGGTACTTTAAACTAACACAGTCATAGCTATTGTTTTTATTTTAAAGTAAGCGATTTCATCTGTGCTGCCTGACTTTTTCATTCATTTTTTCATATAAAACTAAAAAAAAAATAAAAATCATTGAAAGTCCAACTAATTACCAACAAAGATTATTGATTGTTACAAAGAACTTTCAATCTCATCTTGATCGAAATCATATGAGTGCAACTGAGTATTTTCAGAAAAGGTTCCCAAATATAAAATCACATGTACAAAGGTACGTCAAATTTTGTTATTAATCACTACAATAAGCTAAAAACATTACTGCAGTAAATTAATTTATAATAATTGTTAATGAAAGAATAAAACATGTACTTAAAAAGTAACAAAAAACAACAGTATAAATAATGTTTTACAACAGCTGTTTTTAAAAATAAATAAAACATATGTACAGATGGCAAATATTAGCACATTAGTTTAATGCTATTAAACATTCCGCCCAACTTGAAAGTTCTTTTCAATATAAATCTTGTCCATCTTACCAAGTTTCATTGTTCCTCTTGACAATATAATGGGCATAATTTATGTACATGTCTGGTCACTTCACCTGTCACTGTTTTCATTTTAACAACTTGCACAATATTATCCTTTCCTGGCATGATAATGGCATAACTCTGCCCATTGGCCATGAAAGAGGTAGTGAATGATCTTCTTTGGTTAAACAAGATCACCTAATTTTATATGCGGAGAAGTTGTTTTCCACTTGTTTCTTTGTTGCAGGTTACTCAAATATTCTGTGGACCATCTTTTCCAAAAATGCTGTTGCAACTGTTGCATTCTTTGCCACCTTGATAAACAATGTTCAGGAAAATTAAATAAAGATGGTTTAGACATTGTTACTAGACCACCCACAAGGAAGTGGCCGTGTAATGGCAGAAAAGTCTGAAGGATAATTGGACATAGTAGAAATTGGACGTGAATTCAATATAGCTTCGAATTGATATAACACTGTTGTGAGTTCTTCAAAAGAGAGATGTGATTTTCTGAGAATTCTCTGTAGTTGATATTTCATAGACTTCACTGCAGCTTTCTAAACTCCCCCCAAAGTGGTGAGTATGGTGAATTGAATTTCCATTTAATGTTTTCTGTCATTAATGCTCTTTCTACTGAGGATGATTTTGCATTTCAAAAGTGTGTAGTTCCTTTAATTTTCGCTTAGCTCCAACGAATGTTTTCCATTATCGGATGTTATTTCCTCACAAAGTCCTCTTCTTGCCATAAATCTTTGTAATGCTGCCAGGAAACATCCAGTCGTTAAGTCACTAATTAATTCCAAATGGACAGCTTTTGTTGCTAGACAAATAAATACAGCCATATAAGACTTGTTTGTTACAATTTCTTTGCGTTTACCTTGTTTAGTTTGAAAATGACCACAATAGTCTAATCCACAATACAAGAAAGCTCTATCTGGATTCACTCTAGTTGATGGGAGGTCACTCATTATTTGATTAGTATTTCTGGGTTTTGCACGAAAGCATTTAATACACTGATGTACAACTCTCCTGGTCAAATCTCTACCATTGATAGGCCAATAATATTGTCGTAAAGAATAAAGAATTGTTTGTGGCCCACAATGTAATTGACGAATATGTTCTTCTCTGGCTATCATTTCTGTGATACGATGAGTTTTTGGTAACAATATAGGATGTTTTGTGTCATAGCTTAAATGGGATTCTTGTAACCTACCACCCACCCTGATCAAACCATCCTTGTTTTGCCCTTTGTTACTATTTGGCCTTTGTGAAGTTGCTGAAGTTCTTGTGGAAAAAGTTGTTATTGAATGTATTTGAAAATAATAAGTCTTGCCTTGTGGTTGTTATCTAGAGTAGTGGTTTCAATACCGTTTCTTTGTTTCAACTTGTTTATGAATTTGATGCAAGAAGAAAGAACAAGACAGTTTCTTCGAAAAGATGAAATTATTTCAATTAGTGTTTCAAGTGTGCGGTTTTCCTCTATTTTAAAGGTAGTAACCATCGTTACTCTTGATGTTTTTCCTTCTGGAAGGTTCTCGTTGTTGGAATTGAAAATTGGTTGAGGAGGCCAATACATAGTGTTTTTATTTAGCCAACATAGCCCATTCCACTAAAGAGTGGACGAGAAAAGTTGTGTAGCCTTCGTCCCTCTTGAAAGGTTCTCTTCAGTCCGTACATGCTTCCAAATGCAATCTATTGTAAATTCTTGAATGGTTGAAATTTGATTGTTTGCTATTGAGCAGGTTCTGCCTTTAACCATGAGAAAACCACTGTAGAGTCTGTCCAACAAATTGTTTTAACAATACATTTTTCCTTGTAATATCTTTTTAAAATGTGATAGTAATTTAGCCAAGAGTACTGCTGCACAGAGTTTGAGTCGAGGAATTGTTGTTGGTTTCAAAGGAGCGACACAAGACTTGGCACAGATTAAATTAACCTTAACAGTTCCACTTGTGTCAATGTGTCTTAAATACACAGCACTTCCACATGCTCGTTCAGAAGAATCTGAGAAGCCACGAAGTTCATAATTTTGTCAGAAGTGTAACTTGTCTTTGAATAGAAAAGTTGTTTAGATTGTTCAACAAAACTTGAAATTGTCTCCATTGTGCGTTAATGTTCATAGGTAATGAATGATTCATCCCAATCTAAATGAGCTTTTCACAACTCTTGTAACAAGATTTTTGCACGTATAAAAATGGGTGCTACAAGACCTAAAGGATCGTAAATCTTAGCGATTTCTGAGAGGATAGAACGTTAAGTGACACTGTATGAATTTTGTCTTTCCTGATTAGTTTTAAAATTAAACGTATCTTCTTCTGCATCCCACCAAAGTCTTAATGTTTTTATTGAGGAGTTCCCTTCTGTAGGAATTTTTTTAGGTTGTCTTTTTAGTACCTCAAATTTCAAGAAGTTTGTTTGAATTAGCATTCCATTTTTGTAAATTGAAACCACCTGCAGAAAGAAGTTGTATTAGCTCTCGTTGAAAACTAAGAGCCTCCTTAATTGAATTAGTCCCAGTCATGAGATTGTCAACATAAAAATGTTTTTCAATCACAGCTGCAACTAGTTTTCTTTTTCATTCAAAGCAAGTTGAAGTAATGTTCTTGTAGTAAGGTTATGGTGCTGAAGCTGTGCCATATGTTACTGTATTTAATTTGTAAATTTGAAGTGGTTGGGCAGTACTATCTCTCCAAATTATTTTTTGAAGATTCCTTTGGGATGGATTGATAAATATCTGCCTATACACTTCCCCCAGATCTGCTGTGAATACAAAGGAATGCCATCTGGATCTTAAAATTATAGAGAAAATATCACTTTACTGTAGGAAAATTTACAACTGTAGGACCTACTAATTGTAAATCATTAAGAGATTTCCCTGATGTTGTTTTAGACGATGCATCAAATACCACTCTCACTTTTGTTGTTAAGCTTTCAGGCTTGATAACAGGATGATGAGGAAGAAAATAATTTGTCATATTGTCTAAATTTTCTTCAGTTACTAGTTCCATGTGTCCAGATGCCTTATACTCTTCCATAAATGTTTGGTATTGTAATTTTAGATCAGGATTGAGACCTAGTCTTTTTTCTATATGGTAGAATATTTTAGTCGCCAACTCTTTTGATTCACCTAGTTCTGAAGTCGGGCACTTGGGAGGCATTTTTATAATGTAACGTCCATTTGTCTGTCGAGTAGTGGTAGACTTTTAGTGTTCTTCAAAAGCATTTTTCTCATTTGTAAGGTGTACCTTAGGGAATGTTTCCTCTAGTGTGCAGAATTTTTCTTGTTGAACGTTCAAGAGTACTGAGATGACTTAGGTTGTTACTTGTAGAATCGTTTGTTTCAAATTTCCCTCCAACTATCTAACCCAATCGAGTCTTTTGCAAAGTTGGCATGTTATTTGATTTTATCTGGCCAACACATAATAAATCTAAAAATATCTCTTGACCTAATAGTAAATCCACATGGCTGGAAATGTGAAACTCTTTATCAGCTAACGTTATGCTGTTTGGAATATTGAAAGTATTTATGTTTAAATTGTGTGTTGGATTCGTCCAGTGATTTTTGGTATTATCAAAAACTTCAAACATGTTGTAAAACTTGTTATACATGACTTGACTGTAGCCTCAGCTAATCCTGTCACATTAATAGATGTCTCACTAATACCAGATAAGTTATTTGAAATCTTCTGTTTTCTTAGACTCGAATGCTGTGTGACCCTCTCGGTGAATATGTGTATTTTTGTTTTGTTGTTTTTAGATTGTCTTTTGTTAAATTTAT
Source organism: Stictocephala bisonia (assembly GCA_035578905.1). Taxonomy (NCBI): domain Eukaryota; kingdom Metazoa; phylum Arthropoda; class Insecta; order Hemiptera; family Membracidae; genus Stictocephala; species Stictocephala bisonia. The sequence continues at coordinate 95,778 of JAQJVL010001328.1, forward strand.
AAATTGGCTTTTCTTTTTATATGTTGTATGTGCCTAGTATATTTTCTAGTGTTTGATGTTTATTTTGAAGGAAGACAGTTAATTCAAACTTGGTAATTCATTGGGTTTCATTGAAGTTTCCCAATCTTTAAATGTTTCTTCATCAAATTTAGATGTTATTAAATGGACCATGATAGGATCCCAATCTTTTGTTGCTATGTCAAGATTTTGTAAGTCTCTCAAGTGTGTTAATGTTCCATTTACTAAATGTCTAATACTTGATGGAGAATCCTTTGAAACACGAGGAAGATCAAAAAGTCATTAAATGTGATTCTGCATAATAATTTTCTTGTTTTGATACCTTTCTTGAAGTAAAGAAAGTGCTATAGGATAGTTTGTTGCAGTGAGAGTTATGTTTCTTATTGTGTCTGCTTCCTCCTCTCTTGAGATAATGTAGTTTTTGTACATCACTCAGACTGTTATTTTCGTCAATTAATGACTGAAATGAATAAAAAAATTGAGTCCATTCTTCATATTTTCCTGTGAATACAGGTAATTGTATTGTAGGTAGCTTTACTGGGACTTGTGATGCTTGTAGGCCTAATGTAGGCTGTTGTGTTTTTATATCATATGTTGAATATGAATGTTCAGTTATGTATTTTTCTATTTCTGAATAAATGTCAAAGTAATATGTTTCAAATGTGTTGCATTCATCTGTATGATCGACACTGTCATGTATCTATATTTATAAAAGAGGATGTTTGTATATATATATGTTTGAAGTTTATGCGCTGCCAAACTATCCAACCGATCGCCATGAAACTTTAGGATGTTGTCCTGTATACTCCCGAGATGGTTTCTGTGAAGTTTGATGCAGATCCGTCCACAGGGTCCCGCCCCACGGGCTCCTAAAGATCCCATGTTATTCAAATGGAGAATCTGAATTGTTTACAAAAAACATATGACTGTGTGGTTTAATGTAGTTTCACATGCCATAAGCAGATTGAAGTTCTCACAACAACAGTACTGTATATGTTTTGATTTATTGTAGTTCTACATTTCACCGTGAGAGTGTAGCACACACTACAAAAAACCTTTACATTTATACACCAAATAAGAAGACCAAAATTATTGTTTACCCTCTTGCACTCATTTAATAAATAATGGTTTTTTTCTATAATTCTTTTTATTGCTTTATTTTGGTATGTCAATGAAAAATGAAAGGCGAGACAACGTCCGCCGGGTTGAGCTAGTCAATTCTATTTGTCCTTGAATGCTTGAACTCAATAAAATACTCATTCCAACATTGCTCTAATTTGTTAGCCTAAATGTCAATTGGTTTATATTCTGTTCTACAGTAAAGTTATTGAAATATGTTTTGATTCTTGTTAATTTACTTCTAATCTGACTTCTTTTAGTATTTAATGTTTTACGATCAACTTATGTTTTTGATTGAGACATTTTGAAATTTTGTAAACGTAGCCTAATTGCAAATGAAAAATAGTTGTGTTATGACTATCTTAAAATTCATATCTTGATGTTACAAACTGGCTTTATATAATCCAGGCTCTTCAAAAGACCAAAGTATTTACTACAATAAGCTAAAAACATTACTGCAATAAATTAATTTATGATAATTAATTATTTAACACATTGACTGCGGACTACTTCTTTATACGTAGTGGTGGCGCTGCGCGCGTAGTGGACTACTTCTAAATTGTCGGCACCAAAATGCACACAAAGAACGGCACAACAAGCGGTGAGTGGCACAAGGTTCCCAGGCAATGGCTAGCCTCACCCTGAACCAATATCGTTGAAGCGGGAGGGGTACTTCTTTAGAAGTAGTCCGCTACGTGCGCAGCGCCACCACTACGTATAAAGAAGTAGTCCGCAGTCAACGTGTTAATGAAAGAAAGACTGAAGCAAAATAAACTGTAATAAACAAAGTACTTGTAATGTAACCAAAAACAACAGTAGAAACAATGATTTACAACAGCTGTTATTTAAAAATAAATAAAACATATGTACACATGGTAAGTAAATATTAGCAAATTAGTTTAATGCTATTAAACAGTTATAAAAAACATATTTTTGTTACTTGTACACAATAGGGTACATCCCTACAGTAGCATTTTATTAGAGTTGTAATTTTTAAACAAAAATTTCAAATATACAATGCAAAATTTTGGACCCATCACCACCATTAATATATAGGTGGGATCAAAACCACCGTACGTGTATAGATGGGTGGGTGGGTCAATACCAGTATATACATACATGTGTGACTGAAAATAACACTCAATAATATATTTCAAGGCCACTGGCAGGTTAGTGGAAGACCAATCTCTCAACCATACTCGTACAGTAGAAATATAAAAACCTTGTTATTTCATGTATCATGTAATTATATAGAAAAAATATTTACTACATTTTTTGAGGTTGGAATTTGAAAAATTACTATAATTTTCTTATTCTTTCTTCTTTAAATGGTAAATATTGTATATTGAAAATGTACTGCATTTGACCATCAATATTATTAAGTTTTTGTTACTGTTTAGAATAGTTAAATAAGACCCCATTTTAAATGTGCGCACAAAGTTAAACACAAGTGATGTATCAAGTTTGTTTGAATTGAATTAAAAGTGTCATATGCATAACTGGGCTTTCATAAATCACTAAATTGTATATAATAGTGATAAACAAATTCATAAAATTTTTATTTGATAAGGGTTACATGATTTTCTATGTTATACCTACTCCTTATGTGAAATATAGTGTCATATATCGTATAGAGTTTTAATAACCTAGCGTACATGTAATGTGGAAGTTGAGTATATCAAACTCAGTCATGACTGCCTCTTCTAACTGAAAGGAGTTTCAAAATCAAAATCTTTATTAGACCAAATTAACAATAATAATTTGCATTAGCCAAGTCATACTAATATTAACTAAAACTAAACAGCATAGCTCGTAACGTTTAATATGTGACATCACTTAACCTATATGATATGACAAACCTATAATATGTATATCACCTTGCTGACAAAAACTCACAAACGCTGTAACAAGCAAGATTACCAACTGGCGTTTTAGATGTTTTCTAAATTTTGATGTGTCTGACTCCAGCCTAAGAGAGAGTGGAAGTCTATTGAAAAAACAAATCCCATTATATATTGTATGGTTTTTGAAAAAAGATGTTTTGTGTTTGGGGATTGGTAGTGTATTTTGATTACAGAGAGAATAAGAAGTTTTATGTGAAAAGTTAAATTTTGAAAAGTTTTGACTGACAAATGTCAACGTTTCTAGGATGTAAATGGATGGTAAAGTCAATATTCCTGTACTTCGAAAGATTCCTTTGCACGATTGGTGCCTGTTCATATTAGTCCTCACAGCCCGCTTTTGGAGTTTAAAGAGGGATAGAGTTTATTTCCTCTCGTGACCCCAAATAGGGACAGCATATGCTAAGTGGGGTTATATCAGCCCATAATATGTTGCAATAGGACTTCACTGTTTACATAATTTTTAAGGCTACGCAATACAAATATTCCAGAACTAACCTTCTTGGATACATATTCAATATGGTTGTGAAAATTAAGTCTCTCGTCCAATACCAATCCCAAAAACTTGACACTACTGCTAGGGTAAACTATGGTTTCGTCTATAAGAAGGTTGAAATCACGCCTAGATCTCTCTGTTAGGCAAAAGTTCAGCAGTTGTCTTCTCAGAATTGACTCAAAGCAGTTTTCGTCGAACCACTGCAGCAATTGATCGGCTTCAAAAAACGATTTTTGTTCCAGATCACCAAATTTAGAGCTGGATATTGAGAGAGAGGTATCGTCTGCGAAGAGTGACAGTTTAGTGGCTGAAGAGGATACAGGAAGATTATTTATAAATAAAAGAAATAGTACTGGACCCAGGACGGAGCCTTGTGGTACACCCCTCACGATGGAGGTCTCAGTAGAGGAGTAGTGACGCACTTGCCCAGCCTCATCCACCGCACTTATCGCCACAAACTGCCTCCTCTCTTGTAGGTATGAAGTCACCCAGTCCAAAGCCACTACCTGAACACCCACGTCATTCATTTTTTGTAGCAACAAGCTGTGATTGACCATATCAAACGCTTTGCTCAAATCAAAAAATATCCCAGCTGTGTAGTTCTTAAAGTCCTTTTGTACTACTACATCATTAATGAAATTGAACATAGCCGTAGCTGTGGACCTCCTTTTCATAAAACCATGCTGGTTTTTTATTTAATTTTATTTAGTTTCAGAATTTTCCATAATCTTATCACTATTGCCTTTTCAAAGATCTTTGAGAAAACAGACACCAGTGATATTGGTCTATAACTATTAGACAACAGGTCTGACCACTGATGTCGTCAAACTCTTTGGAAATGCTCCATGTCTAAATGAAAAGTTAATTAAGTGGCACAAGGGCTTGAGTAGGTGCAGTGATACTTTTTTAATAATAAAGGCAAGAATTTCATCAGAGCCCGATGACTTCTTTTTTTTCAAACTTTTTATAATGTTGTCTATTTCTGTCTCAGTTGTTGGCCGTAGAAAAGGGGAGTTTATACATATTCAAGCTAATCTGAAAGCTTTGTTTTCAAATTAACCCTTTCCCCTCGGAACTGTCTGTTAAAATATGTTCTCTCAGATCAGGTGTCTAGTTCAGTTGGGCCACACTTGTTTCTACGTCAGCTCGGCAGTCGAATACCTGCTAGTGACCCATAAGGTTGGGTGGCCACCTGGGTTGGCCATGGTTGCTTTATTTACCAGATCGGCAGCCATGTCACTCTCCCGTTCTCACGAGGTCGGAACCCATTTTGTGGTCATTCAGCCTTATTGTGATTGCACCTGGTTTTTACAGTTTAAATACTACATATTTAATTTAAATGTTGATCTGAATATTTGGATTGAATATTTAAAATATGGAGCATTATGTGATGTAGTTTTTCCTATTATATTATTAGTATAACATATTTTAACATACTATTGAAAAACATTGAACATTTTGAGTCATGAAAAATAATTTTTTTAAATATTTTTTTGCACTATTAATATTTATTTTAAACTACTATTTTTCTATTTTTAACTGATAATTGAAATCTCTAGAATTAAATTATATAAGTGACATAAAAATTACAATCAGTTTAAAGTGTAAAATAATTGTCATATTAGTGGCTTCTCAGCAGTCTTATAATCTCTACATACAAGTTTCATGCATCTTAAAAATATTTATTGTTTGGTAATTGAAAAAATAATTAAGTTTCAATTAATGAAACATACAATTCATTAATTACAAGTTTTGTAATATTTAGTTACGAAATAAATCAGTTTTTGAAATGTTGCTGAGTGTGATACCTTTCGGAAAATTTGGCAGGACAAAGACCTGGATACTAAAACGCAAACCAAATAAGTATTATTTAAAATTACATACAGTATTTTACAACAAAATAGAATATTTACAATAATTAATAACACTCAAGATGCATGAGGATAAAATCGAGAGATAGCCTATACTCTAGACTCACCGTCAATTTCTGACTGACACACAATTAGGATGTCTACACAAAGCATAAACGGAAACGGATGATACCAGCTGGTTGAATATAATCCCAAAATATTTAAACAGCTGTTTAACATTTAGAAATATTGTTCAAACAAGTTATATCTAAAATACAAAAATATATGTCAAGTGTCCATCAAAGTTGAACATCCGAGTGCGTAGGGAAATCATTGCCGGCAATCACAGTAGGACAGCCGATCCCAGGGGTCAATGCAACTAAAACTTACCCGATCTGAGCGGGAACAGTAGTGGCCACCAGAGTTGGACACTCGATTTCGGAGGACACATTTAGACGAACACTAACCGAGCTGGTGGCAAAATCGTTATGTTCAACTGGGCTGGCCATACAAGGGGAAATGGTTAGAGTGATTAGAAACTTTTAGATTTTTACTTTGATTTGCTGTGATCTTGACAAGTAACAAACTGAACCGTTAGATTCTGAGTCCTTCGATAATATAATCTGCACGTTGAAATATGAATTTAAACTATATTTACTTTAAACTTGTCTCCAAAATGGCAGATTTTGTACGGTACATAGACAAGCCGATTAAAAAGACATGTTTATTAGTATTTTTGCAGAATGCTTGAAAACAAAAGTCTCTTGATAGAAATGAGTCTTTTTGAAAGTTTTTTTTTTCATTTTTTAAAAAGTTTCTAAACAAAAGTTAACTTTTTACATAAATCTTACTGTAACACTTTACTAAATTTAGTAAAAAGTACAATCTATAAAAAATTGAACATTTCAGTAATTTACAGTTGAAAACTCCCATCTTAGCTTAAATAAAGACACACTGTAACTAGTTTTTTTATTCCAATGCTTTACTGTAATAAGTAAAGAAAAAAACACTTACCTATCTGGCACTCTGACCCAGAAAATCCTGGAGGACAGGCACACCCATCCAAAGTAATCACCCCTCCGTTCTGGCAAGGATTGGTCATATTACCAATTTCTTCATATAATAAGCCTGAAAGACGACAGTTTTTAAAAAAAATTAAATTTAAATATTTTTGGGAGCAATACCATTGTAGAAAGCAATAAAAACTTTACGTCGAGTCAAACAATTTCTTTGTTTCAATTGATGTCCTTTACAATAAAAGTTAGTAAGAATGGTATTACACATATATTTAAATTATTATTGTAAAGATTATCTTTTTTTGAGTTTTTATTATGTAACCTGTACATGTTTTCATATAACAGGCAGCTAAAAAATAAAAGGGTCAAAAATGCAGAACTTATGATAATGTGTAATTAAATCAATACCATCCACTTCTTGTTGATTCTTCCTCTAACGTTCAGTACTTTAGAAAAAGATGTTAAATTAAATAATGTAGGCTATAGTACTTATATGAAACAAAAATATATCAATCATTTGATTTTACGATTCAAATCACTGTTGGATAATCAATGAATAGCTTTAGTCCATACTCCATGGGGTAGATAGGGAATATGTCAGGCTTTACTATAGTTTGTACAGTAGTTGAATATGTAGACTCTATTTCATGTTTAGAGTGGATGTAAAGTCACTCCATAAAATTGACTTTAAATAACTATGTTACTGGCCAATCTTGGCTTTAACTAAGTACATTACAAGTTTAACTAACTATGCTACTGGCCAATCTTGGTTTTAACTAAGTACATTACAAGTTTAACTAACTATGTTACTGGCCAATCTTGGCTTTAACTAAGTACATTACAAGTTTAACTAACTATGCTACTGGCCAATCTTGGTTTTAACTAAGTACATTACAAGTTTAACTAACTATGCTACTGGCCAATCTTGGTTTTAACTAAGTACATTACAAGTTTAACTAACTATGCTACTGGCCAATCTTGGTTTTAACTAAGTACATTACAAGTTTAACTAACTATGCTACTGGCCAATCTTGGTTTTAACTAACTGTGCTATTGGCCAATCTTGGGTTTAACTAACCGTGCTATTGGCCAATCTTGGGTTTAACTAACTGTGCTACTGGCCAATCTTGGTTTTAACTAAGTACATTACAAGTTTAACTAACTATGTTACTGGCCAATCTTGGCTTTAACTAAGTACATTACAAGTTTAACTAACTATGCTACTGGCCAATCTTGGTTTTAACTAAGTACATTACAAGTTTAACTAACTATGCTACTGGCCAATCTTGGTTTTAACTAACTGTGCTATTGGCCAATCTTGGGTTTAACTAACCGTGCTATTGGCCAATCTTGGGTTTAACTAACTGTGCTACTGGCCAATCTTGGTTTTAACTAAGTACATTACAAGTTTAACTAACTATGTTACTGGCCAATCTTGGCTTTAACTAAGTACATTACAAGTTTAACTAACTATGTTACTGGCCAATCTTGGCTTTAACTAAGTACATTACAAGTTTAACTAACTATGCTACTGGCCAATCTTGGTTTTAACTAAGTACATTACAAGTTTAACTAACTATGCTACTGGCCAATCTTGGTTTTAACTAACTGTGCTATTGGCCAATCTTGGGTTTAACTAACCGTGCTATTGGCCAATCTTGGGTTTAACTAACTATGCTACTGGCCAATCTTGGCTTTAACTAAGTACATTACAAGTTTAACTAACTATGCTACTGGCCAATCTTGGTTTTAACTAAGTACATTACAAGTTTAACTAACTATGTTACTGGCCAATCTTGGCTTTAACTAAGTACATTACAAGTTTAACTAACTATGCTACTGGCCAATCTTGGCTTTAACTAAGTACATTACAAGTTTAACTAACTATGTTACTGGCCAATCTTGGCTTTAACTAAGTACATTACAAGTTTAACTAACTATGCTACTGGCCAATCTTGGCTTTAACTAAGTACATTACAAGTTTAACTAACTATGCTACTGGCCAATCTTGGTTTTAACTAAGTACATTACAAGTTTAACTAACTATGCTACTGGCCAATCTTGGTTTTAACTAAGTACATTACAAGTTTAACTAACTATGCTACTGGCCAATCTTGGTTTTAACTAAGTACATTACAAGTTTAACTAACTATGTTACTGGCCAATCTTGGCTTTAACTAAGTACATTACAAGTTTAACTAACTATGTTACTGGCCAATCTTGGCTTTAACTAAGTACATTACAAGTTTAACTAACTATGCTACTGGCCAATCTTGGTTTTAACTAAGTACATTACAAGTTTAACTAACTATGTTACTGGCCAATCTTGGCTTTAACTAAGTACATTACAAGTTTAACTAACTATGCTACTGGCCAATCTTGGTTTTAACTAACTGTGCTATTGGCCAATCTTGGGTTTAACTAACCGTGCTATTGGCCAATCTTGGGTTTAACTAACTATGCTACTGGCCAATCTTGGTTTTAACTAAGTACATTACAAGTTTAACTAACTATGCTACTGGCCAATCTTGGTTTTAACTAACTGTGCTATTGGCCAATCTTGGGTTTAACTAACCGTGCTATTGGCCAATCTTGGGTTTAACTAACTATGCTACTGGCCAATCTTGGTTTTAACTAAGTACATTACAAGTTTAACTAACTATGTTACTGGCCAATCTTGGCTTTAACTAAGTACATTACAAGTTTAACTAACTATGCTACTGGCCAATCTTGGTTTTAACTAAGTACATTACAAGTTTAACTAACTATGCTACTGGCCAATCTTGGTTTTAACTAACTGTGCTATTGGCCAATCTTGGGTTTAACTAACCGTGCTATTGGCCAATCTTGGGTTTAACTAACTGTGCTACTGGCCAATCTTGGTTTTAACTAAGTACATTACAAGTTTAACTAACTATGCTACTGGCCAATCTTGGTTTTAACTAACTGTGCTATTGGCCAATCTTGGGTTTAACTAACCGTGCTATTAGCCCTTTTGGCTTTAACCAACGATACTATTGGCCAATCTTGGCTTTAACTAACTATGTTACTGGCCAATATAAGCTTCAACATAGTACATTAACGATTTAACTAACTATACGCTCATAGGCAAACTTGGCTTTAACTGACTAGGTTTATAGCCAATCTTGAACCAACTACGCTCATAGCCAATCTTGGATTTAACTAACTACTCTCATAGCCAATCTTGGCTTTAACTAACTATGCTCACAGCCAATCTTGGCTTTAACTAAGTATACTATTGGTTTAACTATCTATGCTGCCAAGCTGAGATTGGCCAGTAATGTAGTTAGTTAAACTGCTAGTTAACTTAGTTAAAGCCAAAATTGGCCAGTAGCGTAGTTAGTCAAAGTGAATATAGGTTGGTAGTCTACTTACTTAAATCCATGCTTTACTATCTGAGGTGCACAACAATTGGAGTGAAACTAATCCGGAAAGTAATTCCTCCCAGCTATCATTTGCCATTTCGTTATTAATTAATTACAATTTTTTCAGATAATGTGATTTAGTTTGTAACAAACTTTACTTTAATAAATAAATATATTGTAGCTTGTCATTGGATGGTAAAACAATGACTGAAAACAGTATAAGTTGGTTCAATTCCAGCTTCATGTGCTAAAGGTTCTCAGTTCGATCCCAATCAGAGGCAATACATTTTGAGAAGGATCAGCTGATAATCACCGGATGTTCATTTGTCATTGGGCTATTAATTAATGACACTTTCTAAGGAATAATCGGCCTTAGTTTGTAACAATGATTACATTCGCTCATATACACTCATCACACTCATTCGAAATCCATATTCACCCATATCTTGACGATCGGCGTCTTATGAATAAATAAATAAATAAAATAAATATAATTTTTATGTGCAAAAAATTAAAAAGAACTTTATTTTTATATTTTACACTTTTTTGGTAAATTTATCTATATTTTACAATTTTAACACAGTGGTAAACTGTTAAAAATTAACTGCTACGAAATTTATTGTTAACTATAATTTAACTAATTATCTCTGTATTGCAATGAAAAATGATTTTTATAAATGATTTACAGTATGATAAATGATTATCATAAATGGATAGAAACAGCATTAATTTTATATGCAACAAATTAAACAGAAATCCATCTATATTTTGTTAAAAATTAACTGCTACAAATTCTAATTTTAAATGTTATTTAATTAATTATCTCTGTACTGGAATGCAAAATGATTATCATTAATGATTTACACAATAATTAAAGTGGTTACTGTTTTTAGCTAAAAAGACCTTTTAAATGAAGTGTCTTTGATATCATTCACACTACTTGAAAGCCATAAAATTATACAACACTGTACGTAAGAAATTCAATTTATTATTCTTCAGTATCATAAATTACATATATTTTTTAAACATGTATTTGAACAATCTTTATATCCTCTCATCAATTCCAAGATAGATACTAAAGTAATAAATTTCCTAATGAAAAATATATTTTTTTTAAACCCCTATTAAAATAAACAGCAAAACTTTGATACTACAATACCTGGAATTATGAAATTTATTTTACTAGAATAAACCCATTCTTCTGTTGTCGGATAATCTCTTAGTAAAGAACTCTTTGCCACAGGTTCAAGAGGCCAAACTTCTTCTCCTGAAATTGAATTAAATTGAAATTCTCTTTATTCTAAAAGCATATAGTAATAAAAATACATGTCAAAATAAGTTAAAGGATGTCTAATTTTACGAGGCAAAGTTAGGGCTAAGAAGTCCTCTCTAACACTTATACTGGGGACCAACGGCTTGAGGGTGACTTTTGAACCATCACCAGTGACTTGGCAAGCGGACTGTGAGTAAGGATGGGATTCCTCATAGGTCGTCTATAGGGGGTTTGGTTTGCCCCTCATCAACTTTTGTACATGAAGTAAAAATTATCACTGGTGTAGAAAGAATAAAAACGTTTATTTAATTCGTACTGACAAAGCACTAAACTTCCTTCACCTGTTGAGTAATTATTTGTAATAATAATAGTTTAATTTATTTTCAGAATACACAAAAGAACATAATATTTGATAAGACAATAAAACAATATTTATAAATAGTAAACAATTAAATTAGATACTAGTCCTGATAAAGCAAACCATGTATAATAATATTCTGAAAGTAATATTAACACGCAAGGGAAAATACATATCCCTGCCCATGCGCAGAAGTTAACACTATCAGTTAATTAATTACCAACCAAATCATAAGCACTTGACTGAAATACAAATAGAAGGAAATAAACATACTCATAAAAAACTAAATACTAATTAAACAAAAAATAACTTATACTTACAACCAAAAGACATGATTATTCATCAACCAAGTAATAAATCACAATTTGTATTGGTGAAATCTAAAGAATTTTATGTATAGAGCGAGGTAAAATATCAATAAATTCAACCAAATGGAACAATAATAGGAAAACAAAAGTATTTATGTACTGACATTTTGAGGTTCATGCAGTTCAATTAATGTAATACCTGAAAAAGCCCGTCCAAATCAACATTATGCAGTCCAATGAGATACTGCTTTAATGACTTTTTAAGGGAATAATCAGGTTTGTAATTTAGATTGTTTTTGTCAATTTTATTGTAAAATTCTGGTCCTAAGAACACAAAACTGTTCTGAAATAAAGAGGTGTTCAATCTTAGCAGTCTATTCAGTCTGCATACCTTGTGTTAGGACTGGTATAATCACGGTTAATTACTATCCCCAGATTGCCACTAATTTTAAAGAATAAGAGTTAAACCTTAAACACAAATTGTTATTTAAGAGGTAATATATTAAATTTTTTAAATATAGTAAATGATTCTGTCCTCCAGCGCACTTTGGAAATTATTCCAATATAACTATTACTTTCTCCCATATGCGTTAGCATAAAGAAATTACTGTGGTCATCCAAATCAAAATTTTTTACAAGTTGGTTAAAAATCCAATTGAACAAAAAATTTGGATGTCTGTCAGTATGTGCACTTCGCTGGAGACCTAATGGATCGATAAATTTTTATGAAATTTGGTATGAAGGTCTATATAGCCAATATCTCTAGACCGTTTTTCATTATTTGAAATTTTAGTTTTTTTAAAATTTTTAATGGCAAAAAATATACAAAAAGGGAATTTTCTCAAAAATGGCTTTAACGATTTTGATTAAATTTTCAGAAAAGATATGAATTACAATTCAAAATATTTTAGTAAAAACCACATGTTTCTACTTGACTAGTTTTTTATATATGGTAAAAAAACATATTTGGGACTCAAACTGGTAATTTTCAAAGTTTTGATTTTTTAGTGTTTAATATGGGAGAAAGTTTGTGCCAATTCTTTAGAACCATTTATTTTTAATTGTTCCCAAACTTATATGAAATGAAATTTACGTGCTCATCCAACATAGAATACCATAGTTGAGTTTAGAATGAACTTGAGCATGATAGTTGAGCATGATAAACTTGGATTAATACTTCATCAGGGCATGATAGCCTTAGGTGGTAAAATTGTCTTTAAAACATCAATAAGTAGTTCCTCAAGTAATTAATATGTTCTTTCCAATTTAGGTTATCATCTATTAGTTAGCCTAGATAAAAATCCAAAGCCATAATAATCTCATATCATGATCTATCTTTGATATAAGTACTTCTTTACTTGGGGCTAAGTATGAAATAGCTGTATCATCAGCAAAAGCAACAATGTTGCATTTTAAAGTCAATATTCTTTACTAAATATTCTAGTACATCGCCAAAACAGATAAAAAGCGTTTATGTCATTTTAAAGTCCATGTTAAATGGGTTGATCCCCCAGGAACTCTTTTTCTTTGTAGAATGGATGATCCAGCAGCTATTTGTGAGAGCTGTCTTGAAGGTCTTAAAAGGTTCCTTTTTGAGTTGGTCTGGTAAGTGGTTGTAGAAGAGGGCTCCTTTGTAGGTTGGTTTTTTTCATACAGGGTGAGCTGGTGTAGTGGGAGGGCAAAGTTGAAAGTGTTCCTTGTGTTGTATTGATGAAGGTCTTGATGTCTGGTTTTCTGACTAATGATGGCATGGGTGATTACCTCTCTGATGTATATGGATATCACTGTAAGAATGTTCAACTCTCTGAACACTTCCCTCCAGCTGTATTGGTAGACGAGGTTTGCAAGACATCTCACTGCTCTTTTCTGGTGAATGAGGACTCTTTGAAGGTTGTTATTAGATGATCCTCCCCATACTGCGATGCCGTACCTGAGGTGCGATTCAAATAGCGCATAGTAAGGGATTTTTGCTGTCTCAAGGTTGCTAGATTGTAGTATTCTTCTTATAACATATGTGCCAGAGCAGAGCTGGTCGGTATGCTGCTTCCAGGAGAGTTTTGAGTTCATTGTTTTGCCGAGGTATTTGCTTTCATTATGTGTGTCAATTCTGTCAATAGGGATATTTTATATTCAGTTTTTTGTTCTAAAATTTAATTGGACTGTTTTGATTTTGTTAAGTGCCAACTGATTGTTTCCACAATATTCCTTGGCTTTGTCTGTGGTTATGTTCGTTTGAAGGAGCAGTGCCTCTGCTCTGCTATTTGCTAATGTGATGACTGTGTTGTCAGCGTACATGATGGTTTGCAAATGGTCACCTAGCAGGTATGGTAGGTCATTTGTCAGCAGGAGGAAGAGGATTGGACCAAGTACCGATCCCTGTGGAATACCTTTTGCTATTTTGGCTGTCTTGAGCGTGTTTTGTTCAGTGTGTTATATTATTAGTATAGCTTAATTCAACAATTTGCTACCTGTCATTAAGGTAGCTGTGGAACCATTGCACCTCTGTTCCATTAATGCCTAGAACATTTAGTTTCTTAAGTAGGCGACTGTGACTAAGGCAGTCAAACACCTTACCAAAGTAAAGGAAGAATCTGGTGAGTAGTCATCTGTCTTCAAGTTGGTCAATTACATGTTCTGTAAGTTGGATTAGTGCTGTTGTGGTTGACTTCCCTTTATGGAAGCCGTGTTTGGAAGTAAGACGGTGATGTTGCTCCAGGTGGGATAAGAGTCTGTGGAGGGTAATTTTTTCAAAAACTTTAGAGAACTTTGGTATGGAGAGATTGGTCTGTAACTTCTTGGGTCTGTTGTAGGGCCTTTTACATGTTTTGGGTAGACTTTAGAAAGCCTCAGCAAAGTTGGGAAAATACATTGACTTAGTAATTTGTGAATTATATTTTCCAGTGTGTTGTTAAATTTTACAAAATTTAACAAGTTTAGCTGATATTTCATCAAAGCCTGCTGATGTTTTTGGTTTCATATCTATTACCTTTTCTATTTATTCTTGTGTAGCATGTTCAAAATTAAGCTAAGCATGTGCAGTTGAGGGAAGTATTTTTTCAGCAATAGTAACAAAAAAGTTAGTGAAATTATTTGCTATTTTTATAGGATCCTCTATAGTTTCATTGTTTCTCACAATTGATAAGTTTCATGTTTTAGTCTTCTCTCTTTGTTTATGACTTGCCAAAGTGCTTTTGACTTATTATCAGCTCTACTTATGAGGTCAGATGTTTTCTCTTTCCTTAGTCTTCAGCTTTAGGTCGTAGTCCTTCTTTCTAGCTTCTGTTTCAGCTTTAGCTTCTGGTCGACCTGAGCAGAGTTCTTTTTCCAGTGCCTGGGTATATTGATTTCGCAGTCTGGTACATTCGTCATCACAGCATGAGTTTTGTTTGTCAAGCTTTTTCTGGTTATCCTAACAGGGCAAGTTTCATTCAGGGTTGTTTGCATAATTCTATGAAATTGTTCATAAGACGTGTTTGCATCCTCTGCCAAATACACACTTTCCCAGGTTTGTTTTTGAAGTTTGATTTTAAATTGATTCGTTGAGTTGGTGTCAAACATTTTTATTTTTTCTTTAATGGCGCAGGACTTTCCCCTATTAATTTTAATCTGCCTATTTGTACAGTGTGGTCTGACAGTCCTGATAAGACCACTGAGGTTTTTATGTGCTGGTTTTCCATATTTGTGCATATCCAATCTATTGACCTTTGTGTCTGGGGTATAATTTTAGTGGGAGGGAGAGTCAATCTGGTTAGGTAGAAGGAAGTCAGCGGTTCTTCAAGTTTTGTGTTTTCGCTGTCGTCTTCATTCAAGTTATTTACGTTAATATCTTCCATTATCACTTTCAGTTTTCTTGTACACAGAGTGTCCTTTGGTTGGTCTGACAAGATGTATAGCTTTGTCCAGGTTTGAGCTAGGAGAGGAGCTGTAGATGCCAAGTACAAACACAGTCTCTTTTTTGTATTTTATTTCAAAGAGAACAGTTTTTCAGATTAGTTAAGATTTTTCACTGCTTAGTTTTAGGAATTTTATATGTATTTCCATGCTTTGTTTGGCAAATCCTACTACTCCACCTTTTTTTAAGTGTTTTTCTTGTGAAACTTCCTACCAAAGTGTAGCCTTCAATGCGTGTGTTTTCCAACTTTTCTTGTGTGAGGCCATGTTCTGTTACTATGATAAGATCTGATTGTGATTCATTAAAAAAGTGTGCTAACTTATCGTCTTTTTTGGCAGCCAATTTATTTTTTAGTGGGCAAGAGTAAGTTTGACATTTTATTTTTTATTTCACTTGTATTTTTCTGCTCTCTTCTAAAAATTGTTTGTTTTTGTGTGTAATCTTTTGAGTGTCTTCAATCCGTTTGATGAAGTTTTCATGGAAGTTTAAGTAGCTCTCACCAGGGTTAAGTTTAGTTGCAGTTATTGTGTACCGTTTTAAGTTAATTTTTATTATTTTAGTTCGAAGTCTCAGTTAGACATTATGTAACTACACCCTCCTTCGACATGTAAAAACACTACGAAACCTGACTGCAGCTTTATGGCCATCACCAGCAAAGTTCATTGTTGGAGTTATATAACGTTAGCGAAAGTGGTGGTGGGGGAGCGGCAGGAGTGTGCTTCGTCACTGTTAGCCACGAGCTTCCACGGAAGATGTTTGCGAGGTAGGTGCACCTATCACATTTGCCCCTGTCTAAATGTTTCAATTATAAAAAAGGCTTTATTTTTATAATTGAAAATATTTTATATTATTATAATAATAATAATTTATATTATTATAAAAAATGTTTTCTATTTCAGGGAAAAGTTGTTTAATACTGATTACTAATCTGGTTGTTTTCTTTTTTTGGTTTGTTAACCAGGGTTCAGGAGTTAGATGGATGACGAACTAATTAAATTATTCCCCCTTTTAGTTTTGGGCTCCTGTAAATTTAATTATGTATTTTAGTAATGTATAATTTACTAATTTCAATAATTAATATGTCAATGTACTATGTACTATATAGTTTAATATTAATGTTTGACACATATCAAAAATAGGCTTAGTAAGCTTACTGTTTGACTCCCACAGTTGTTTTAATTTTGTTTACAATTATATACCTGAAAGTCATAATCTACTCACGTGTGGGATGAGTAGGGGTATGCAAAGTGCACAACTCTGCTGTTAAACTAAAACCTATTTGTAAATTAGATTAAATTTTCATAGTTGTTAATTAGAATTAAATGTGTCAAAATCGAAAGAAAACTGTTAATACATTTTTTAACAAAAGATGAATTAATGTATGAATTGAAAATTAGAAACCAGACAATTGGCCAGTTACAGATTTAAGAAAAGTTTTAAGAAAAGCCATTTCAGATATTGTAAAAGCTAATGTTACTAATTTTGTTAGAAAATTTAGTGTAAAAGATGAGTTAGAAAAATTAAATATTAAAATTGGTAATTTTACCGTACTGAAATTGCAAATGATATAAACACCGATTCTAGACTAACTGATATTGTAAAATTAGAAACTAAAGTAAATCACTACAAAAACAGATTGAATAATGTAGTAAAATTATTCCATTACTAACTGATGTAGAAAAATCAGAATGTGAAAACTTAATAAAAAAGATCAAAGAAATACAAAATGTAGTTAGAAACTTAGAATATAATCAGGATGTTTTAAATAAGGCAGTAGATAAAATTGATCTACACGATCAGCTAGAGGAAGATCTATGTAATGAAAATGAAACTGTAATCCCTGAGGAAACTCATGTAAATAATGAAATCTCTGTTTTATGTAAATCTGACAATGCAAATGCAACCAACAGTAGTTCAACACCTCTTTTTGATTTACATTTGTATCAAAAATTACCAAATCCAATGGAACATTGTTTTAAATTACTACCTAATTCTTGTAGTGGATTAAATGTAAAAGAACTTTTAGCATTCTTAAAAGTCATGTTAAAAATAAAGAAACTGAACTTAGTGACAAAATAATCATAAATCTGTTAATAAGTAGGACAATGGAACCTTTAGAGTACAAATTGTTAGAATGTAAGAATTTGTCAATCTATGCTTCAAAGGATAAACTGATAAGTAGCTTTGTTCCTGTGACCTTAAAGTAGAATCTAATCATAAACCATGTACATGGACCTCAAGGATACAATGAACCTTTACCAATGTAATAAGTGAAGTGAAATCTTATAGTGAACTCTTGAATTGTAATTATTCTGAATGTGAACTTGTAGAAATTATAAAGCTAGGAATGAAACCCAATGACAGAGTAAATGTAGCTTTATTGGGTAGTATAAGTAATTTTACAGATTTAGACACAGCTTTGAGGCCCATCCCCCCCCTCCAACTGGAAGTCGTGCTAACTGGGGGATGGCTCAAAATCAGTCAGATGGTAGAATCACGGGCGGCAGTTGGAGGGTCAAATCACCACTCGGCAGCTGAGCAAAACTGACTTTATTTCCAAGTAAAATAATTAATCAATTCAAAAGAAACCGGCAGAAGGCCAAAATATCAAGATTCACTTAAATAAATGACAAGAAACACAAAAATTCACAAGAAAATACAAATTAACAACAAACAGCAAACGTTAAAAATACCACAATTAACAATTACAAACTACATGGGCCTATCTGCAGCAAACTAGAGAACACAAAACATAAGACATGAAAGAAATTAAAGAACTTAAAAGTGAAAAAAAAATGTAGACAGCTCCAATTAACCCGGCAATTTAGCCCACATCCCATGATTCCACCGAGGCCAGGGAGTAAGCCGGAATCCCTGGGCGGCTCCGAATAGGAGTTAAGTAAAAATACCCTAAGTAATCCCCTTTTGGTGAAGATTTAAAAATTAAACAATTAGGAAAAAATATTGCACGGTACCGTTCTAGTAAAAATTCACTTCAAGACATACTACAACCAACGAAAAATAAAACCCTAACTAAATCACTAGGCCTAAACATAAAAATAAATAATAACATAATTTAACAGTAGTGACCTAACAAATATAAAATCTAAAAAATATAACAACAAAATAAACTAAATAACAAAAAATATTAACACCAAAAGTTTTTTTGTATTTTAAAAGCTTTTTTTCTTTAATAAAAAATACATATAAGTCCCCATGGCTGTGTTGCATAAATCACTGTTAACGTTCATGGCCCGTTCCTAGGCCTAAGCCTAGTGGAGAACATCTTCTTTTTCCTTCTTATTTGTTTTTTTTTATATATATTTTTTGTTTTTTTTTTTCTAATATTCACTACCCCCAGCTCAGCCGCCGGGAAAAACATGGAACGCACTGACCTGAGGACAGAAGACTTCTACCCAAAGATGTAGAGAGGGTAGCGGGTGAAACTAGGCTCCAACATGGTCCTCAGGCCAGGCTAGCAGTTTGGATGGTAGAACTCCGCCCGGACGGCAGGCTGAGGGAAAACGTCCCACTCAAGGACCCTGGAGTTAAGGTGTTCCTAGCTGGACATATTCACTTGGCTGCAGAGAAAACCAGTGAAAACAGGCCAACCGGACCAAAGCTGGAAACCAGGAACGACCGAGTCTGAGTCAATGGCCACGAACGTAAACCACTCACAGCGCACGAGCGATCCCAGGCAGCCCGACAGACCACGACGAAACGTAACAAAATATGTACCGGTCAAACGACCCGGTACAGCTTGCATACAAACTCAAAATGTGAAATATAGCAATTGTCTAAGAGAACAGAATTATAAATCTGAAAATAACTGTAAAACTAACTTTGAGAGAATTTCTAAGAACAATAGAAATTAAAGTAAAAGTGAGGTAAAAATATGTTTTTAATGCAATAAAATAGGACATTTAGCAAAATGTTGTTATTCTCAAAATAAGTAAAAAAAACTCATATACGAGGGGAGAACTTGTATAAGAGGAAATAGAAATAACACAACTTTTGTTAAAATTAGAAAACTCCCTGTAGACAAAAATACCATTAGTGAAAATGAAATTGTTGTAAATAACATAAAATTAAGTAAAAAGGAAAAACATAGTTTAAAAAGAACTCAAATCAGAGACAAAGAGAATAAGAAATAAATTAAGACAAATAAAAGTAAATTTAATTTACTGTGATAAATGTTGAACTAGTGAACAATTCAAAATAGATGCTTTACTAGATTCAGGTTCATCAATAAATTGTATAAGTGAAAATATGTATAAGTTGTCAAAACACAAACTAGTAAGAAAGTACAATAACAATATAATGCCCTGTTATTCAGAAGATAATTCTAAGTTAAAGATAACTGGATGTTGTTTGATTAAGATAAAGATATACAAATTTTTTTGTTACATAAAATTTCATGTAATGCCTAAATTAGACAGAGAATGTTACTAGGCAATTGTTTTATAAGAAAAACAAAATTTATTTTAGACCTGAATAGTAACAAATGCTATTTTTAATTTAAACCTAATGTAAATATATCTCTACTTACAGAGAAAGCACAGTGAATAAATAATACCAGTAGCAATGAACTAGACATTGGTTGTGCAGACATGAAATCGCGATTAATAAATTTAGTAAATAAATATTCCTATTGTTTTCATTACAAAAATTGGTAAAATGTTAAATACTGAATTTAAATTTAAATTAAAAGATGACGAAATAATAAACTTAAACCCTTATCCTTTAGCGGTGCCTAAGATTAAGGAAATGAGAGATTTTATCTGAATTGTTAGAACAAAAAAATCATTCGTCCATCAACCAGTAACTATTCATCTCCGTTTCTTAGTAAAAAAAGCCAAACTCAGATAAGAGTAGACTAGTTATTAACTATAACAAATTAAATAACAAAATAGAGAGAGTAAACCATCCTTGGGGATATGTTGTTCCGTAGCATATGGTCTACATTTTGGTTCTGGTTTATTAAGTGAATATTTAGACTGAATATTTAGAGATATTAAGTTTTCTTATGTAATAAACTTTGTTGAGGATGTACTCGTCTTTTCAAATACTAAAGAAGAACATATACAGCATTTAAATGAAGTTTATAAAAGATTAAGTAATAATAACCTGACTGTAAACCGTAGCAAAGTAAAATTGTTTAATTCAGAAATAAGTTATCTTGGAAACTTAATAAGTCACAATAGCATAAAAATAGATCTAAGTAGAACTGTAGCTATAAGAAATTTTAGAACTCCTAGCCCAAAGAAGTTGGAGCTTGTCGGAATGGTATAATTTTTCTCCGCACATATAAAATATTTTGCAAGTTAGCTGCTCCTTTAAATGATTTACGTAAAAAATGAAAAAGTTTTATTGGTCAAGTGAATGTGCAGACAATTTTGAAAAGTTAAAACTAGCTATAAGTACCCCCCTCCCCCTGATCTAGCCTTACCAAATTTTAACAAACCCTTTTATCTAATGACAGATGCAAGTGAAGCAGCTTGTGGTTCAGTTTTACTACAGACAAATAATATAAGAGATGTTACCTATTGCATATTTTTCCAAGAAATTTACTGCAAGAACAAAATTTAACCCTAGTTTATGAGCATCAGGTGAACCAATGTGTGCTCCCACTGCTAGGTCCTTTTTCGGTGCTGTTCAAGCTTTTTTTTTTGTAAAAATCATAAAAAATACTAAATATGCTCCAAATGTAAATGTTATCATATCGTTTTTCTTCTCAAGAACTTAACTTTCACATACTACCATCAAAACTTACAAAAAGAATTAGTAAATAATTACTGTAATGAAGATATTGAAAAACTTTTTTAAATTTTGTTCGTAAATTATAACTTATAACACTCCTTAGGAGCACTAAAACATTTGTGTAAATAGTTCCAAAATAGCCAAATTGTTTATTATTTAATGCACTATGTTGTTGCATTTTAGATAAACTACTAGGTTTTTGTTTGAAAGTGTTTGTTTACATTAAATGCAAAAATGTGCAAAGATACAGTATGATCATTGTAGATAATCAAATAGTACATGCAAAAATTCAAAAAAATTCCCATTGAATTGACAAAAAAATATTGTTCAAGAAAAATAGTCATATTGTACGCATATTCAAATTTTTATATTTTAGTTTATTGGGAAAATAAAAATGTTACCATAGAAACGAAAAATGTCATTGAAAAATTACATAACAATCTAAAAATAAGGGGTATGTATAATGTTTTTCTACATGTACTGTATTAGTACAATCTATTAGCTTCAAGAAAATGTCAAATATATGAAAATATTCCAAAAATTAAAAAAACTTATAAGACCCTAAGTCAGCGTGCGCAAATATTGTAAACAACACTAGAAAAATAGTACATATTGTAAACATTATAAAAAAATATAAAATAATTTTTGGGAATTTTTATATCAGTAACACTTGATAGAACACATATTTTTGAATATAAATATAAAAAATGTATTACCGTAATGCCATAAATAAGGTTTTCGCGCTATATAATAACATACTACGTCATATTGTTTTCACATAAATAAAATAAACAATCTATTTAGATTGCATAGAAATATTGTGTGGAATTTCTGTGTGGAATTTCTCAGTGTGTGGAAATTCTGAGTCTTGTATAGATCATATCTTAGTAAGGAGTTGTAATAAAAATAAACTAGTCATTAAATCAGAGGTTATAGAGAGTTATGTGACGGATCACTTTATGACAGCTGTAATGATAAAACCAACAACAGATGTGAGGCCAGCTGATGAGTTCAAGGTCACAGTTGAGCCGTCGGCATATCGTATCAACAATGAACAGCTAATGAGTAAACTGAACTGTCAAGACTGGAGTAGTGTTTACAATCAAGCAAATGCATCTCTCACTTACGATATATTTTATGACATACTAAATTCTATAATAGCACAATCTAAGGAAATTATTAATCGTAAAAATCCTCGAATTGTAAAATTAAAACCGTGGATAAATACAAATCTATGCAAGCGTATCAAAGTAAAAAACAATCTACTAAAGGCGGTAAGAGCAAATCCAAACAATATTGATAAAATCAAGTATTTTAGAGAGTACAGAAATAAACTGCAAACTGATATTCGCGTTATAAAAAACAACTATTATGCTGAGAAGTTCAACAATTGTTGTGGTGATCACAAAAAAACGTGGAGAACTATTAAAGAAATTACAGGGCAAGAAAGGTGTAAAGATTCCACACTGGTATTGGAAATACAAGGACGAATTGTAAATAATCCTGAAATCGTAGCAAATGAATTTAATAGGTATTTTTTATCTATAGCAGGAGATTTAAGTGAAAAAATAAAAGAACCTGATCCTTTATTGCATGTTAATTTGAAAAATGTTTTTAAGCAAAAAAGCATTGCCCGTTCAATGTTTTTTAGACCTGTCACGGAAATTGAACTAAGAACAGCTGTTTATTCTCTAAAGACCGGTACCTCACCGGGACTTGATGGTATTACTTCTTCTTTTGTTAAGCAGATATATAGTAAAATATCAAAGGCTTTGTTGTATATTATTAATTTAAGTTTAGAAAAAGGAGAATTTCCTGGAAAACTGAAGGAAGCTGTTATTATTCCTGTATATAAAAAGGGTTCAAGGGCATGTTGTTGTAATTATCGACCAATATCATTGCTGTCTACATTTTCTAAGGTGTTTGAAATAATAGTTAAAAATAAATTATTGCATTTTTTGGAAGAATCCAAATTTTTTAGTCAAAACCAATTCGGTTTTCGGCAAGGGATGAGTACAGAGACAGCGTTGCATGATTTTATGGACACAATAACAAGGGGACTTAACAACAAGAAGAAAATTACTGGCCTTTTTTTGGATATTACTAAAGCGTTTGACACGGTTCACCATGATATACTTCTAGATAAATTATATAATGCTGGAATCAGAGGAATTGTCTATAACTGGTTTAAAAGTTATCTGTCAGGCCGGAAACAGTGTGTTAAAGTTAAAGATTTGAGAAGTAAATTTGGGGATATAAAATTTGGAGTGCCCCAAGGGTCGGTTTTGGGAACTACGCTATTTTTAATTTATATAAATGATCTATGTGATGGGCACTTTCATGGAAATGTAACTTCTTTTGCTGATGACACAGCACTTTGTTATGTTGAAGATGCATGGGAAGATATTAGTGTCAAAATTAATTTTGATTTGCAGGCACTTAGATGGTGGTTTTCTAAAAACAATATGGTTTTAAGTCCAGAAAAGACCAAATTTATTAATTTTAGTCTCAGGGGAAATTTCAATTTTGAAAATAGCTTTATTTACAAATGTTTGGATTGTATAACTAATAATAGTGTTGCATGCGATACAGAGTGTGGACTGGTAAAGAGTGAGACATCTCTGAAATATTTAGGAATTTGGCTGGATAACCAACTGAACTGGAAGATTCATATAACACATTTAAAGAATAAACTGAATAGTGTCATTAGAATTTTTTATTTTTTGAGAAATATTTGTAATGAAAGGCTGTTGAGAATGTTATACTTTTCCATAGTACACAGTAGGATAGATTATGCGCTTTCCTGTTGGGGAGGGACGTACATATCAAATCTTAAACCTATAATTACGATGCAAAAATATTTCATAAGAATAATGTTGAAGAAGAAAGTAACTAAGTCATCCTTTCCTTTGTTCCTGAAATTGAAAATTCTGCCTCTTAGATACATGTATGTGTACAAGGTACTTAAAATATTTTATATAAGAAGCAAAAACAGTAAAGTACTTAATGAATATAAGTTGAGATTGAGAAATGCTAACAATTATATTACTCCACTGCCAACAAACACCTTCTTTTTAAAAAACTATTCATTTTTAGCTCCAAAATTATTTAATGCATTACCTTGCCAAATTAGTAACCAAAGGTCACTTGCATCATTCTTGAAATGTATTAAAGAGTGGTTGTTCTCATTGCAAAATATAGAATGTTTATTAAATGTAAATTGAATGTGTCTAAATGTATATATGTATAGGTATGTATTTGTGTATGTCATGTATATATGTATGTAGCTGGAGGAGTGTGCATTGTTAATAGCTATATTATGTATGAATTGCTGTTTGTTTTTTGTTTTTGTTTTTTGTATACTTTGTATATTTATAGGTAAATGTGTTTAGAGTAGGAAAGTGTAGTTTCGATAGTTTGTCTAAAATAGTTTTATTTAAAATAGATGTAGGCATAAATATGGTTTATAGTATAGTTACTATATTTAGAGTGTGTGTGGTTTAGCTGTATTGTGAATGAATATTTTGGAAAAGAGGGTACTAGGGTCAAGTTGCAAATATTTTTTTTGAATTTATAATTTTGTTCTAACACTGTTATTTCTTTTATTCAATGCAGTATGTAAATGCCTCCAAACAGGCTTTGCCTTGGAGGCCAATACTTTATTTTCTCGGATATGTGGGTTTGTATGTGTAGTATGAATGTTAATTTGCCAAGGTCAGCCAGCACTGATATATTGTATAAGTATATAATATTCTGTTATGTATGTGCTGTATTACTACATTTTATAGATTGCTTTACATTTGTATTATACGTGTTAATATTGTTATTGTTATTGAGAAATAAAGTTTATTCTATTCTATTCTAAATAATATATACTATGTTTTTTCTAAGATTATTATAAGTAGGTTACACTAATACCCTATCCATACACATGTTGTTTGCTGAAATCGGATAAAAAATAAATTATTAGGCTAGTACCTACATAAGTATCAATTTCACAATTTATGATTATTTTAGACACTAAAAACCACTATAACACATTGTACTATGACTACACTAAACACAACACATAATTTTATTCATTCAAATAGTAATTTATAACACTTACAGCGAATAAAACACTCACAAAGAAAATCAGACGCGCAACAAGTAAAAATGACTATGTCTACCGTGGCTGTGGTATTGACGGCCTCTGCTTCTTCCAGTAAAGTGAAAACTTGACACGTGACCATTGCCAACCAACTGCACAAAATTCGCTTGAAGCGGCACCGATTAGCTTGTCAACTCTCTGTCTATCTAGCTAATTTTTTGTTTAGTTTATATCTCAGTAAATAAATTATTAATAGTTTTTTAATTAGCATAATACGTGTTGGTAAATATACAGTACGATTAAATGTCACACAACACAAATTTATTACAAAATAAGCACAAAATGCACAAATATTATGGTGATCGATTTCGGTGAACCACGCTTACCTTCCTCAGACCAGAGGGATTCACAAAAGAGTGGAAAATGGTGTTCAACAACTCAATTTATAGGCCTATGATCACGTGACCCCATTAGCTGAAATCGTCAAAATGGCGGCTGCTGCGATACTATTGGTTAATATCTATTGGCTATTACTTCTATTCTTTTAGTCACTGAAAATACACTATTAAAAACCATTTCGGAATCAAAATTAACCCGTTCATTAATTTATCACAATCCTTAAATTTTTCTTTAAAAATATATAACTCTTCCCAAGCGTTCATAATACGACCCTTCTTACAAACTTTTAGAATATCTACGTTTTCATCTATTTTATTCAAATTGTGGGTACAATTCAGAAGGTGTTTAGCTACATTAGATCTTTCAGGTTTCTTGTTATTAAAAGCAGAATCATGGTTTTTATATCTTTTGCTAAAATTTACAGTCTGACCTATGTAAAACATATTACAATCATTACAGTTAATCTTATACCTGAATTATTGAATTTATCTTCACTTTCAATATTCGGGTGTAAAATGTTGGACATAGTATTAAAAGTCTTAAAAGCTACTGATAAATTGAATTTCTTAAATCTATTACCAACTCTTTGTGTAAACGGTCCATGTAATGGAGGGATACATACTTAGTTTGTTCTTTATTGGATTTTTCTTCTTTATGTGTTGTTCATTTATCGTCTCGAATTTTGTTTTCTATTTTCTTCTTTATTTTACTTCCAATTTCATACATTAACCCATTGGCGACAAACCATGAGCTGGACTCGTTATGTGTTTAGCATATTTAAATAGTGAATAAAAGCACCAAACAATCAGTTCAACTGTTGAGAGACAACATTTTCACTTGAGAGCACTACGTGTTATGAGCAGAACTAGTGCATAAAGAATAACTACAGCCATATACTTCAAAGTTGCAGGACAGAATTCTCCCCCTGAGACTGCTAGCTGTTTAGAACTGGTTTTTGACAATTCCACATCACGCCTCGGTAGTATAGTAGTTAAAATTGTCGCCTTCTGTAGCCAGGGAGTCAGCGGGGCTTGGGTTCAAACTCCAATCGAGGCTCAAAAAGGTGACTGGTGCAATTGTATTAGAACCGTCCTTCCGCGGGTACAGGCCTAAATAGCCCGATGATCCTCAGGCTTGTACGTTAGAGAACTGTGTGGTGACACGACAGAATAGCGGTAGGATGCTTATAATGTAATGTTGACTTTGTAGTCAACAGCACCAGTCATCACAACAGTTTTGCTCATTTTTAGCTTCTTATTGCAGTACTTGCCTTAACAATATTTTATTTCAAATTAATTACTACCTCAATTGGTTAAGAGGTTTTTTCAATGTAAACATTTTAAAGCTATAATATAATTGTTACCCATTTTTTTACATAATATCTATTACACTAAGGCACTCAAACAAGTTTTTAAAATCCAATCGCAAAACTCTGCTGTCTGTGAGGCACCTTATTAACATTACAGTCGGAAGAATCAGAGCACTCTGGTGTTCAGCCGTTCTTTTATATTATTACGATATATATCATGGTTGAAACACATAGTAATCTAAAGTTTTATAATAAATAACTTTTCAAAAGGTAATTTTCACATGTATAATGTCTAGATGATGTTATTGGGAACTTATTGGGTTAATTAGAGAAATAACACTTTTATTTCTAAGTAATGCCTGGTTGGCTACAGAATGAAGTGATCATAGGTTACATACAATTTCAGAACCCAACTGAGCTGGATGGAAAGACCAACCATTATGGCTTGAGGGTAGGACGATGGAGGGAGTTGATGTGGCGTTTTGTAACCAACCAGGGTCATTAATTCATATCACCTAATCATCGTAAGATTTGACAAAATATGGACTATTAAAATTATTTAAGATATGGGATCAATATTCTACAGTATTTCGATATAAACATTATCAAATTAGTAAATAAATATGTACTTTTTTACGAAAATTCAATCCTGTGCATGACTCAGCTCAAATTACTGACTGTTAGCTTGGTTAGGTTTTAAAATTTTGACCTTATATTCCACAGTAAAACTGAGACACCACTCTATTAAAAAGAAGCAGCAGCATTTATTACACAAAATAGAAAAACACTCAGACAAAAGATATTATTTTTATTTTTATTGGTTAGAGGATAACAGGAAAAATAATCGGAACAGCTTGGTCCGATAAAAGAAATAAAACTCATTCCAAAAAAATAAAACAAGTTAAGACGTAAAGAAACCTTAACTCATCGAAACAGCATTGAATGATCTTTGTGTGGTTTGATCAGGCTCATATGTATATATAAATATACATCAACTGGCCAATAAATATTCTGCATTATTCTAAAAGGTAAATATTTATTTATGATTTCTTTGACTATTCGTTACTCATAATCCCAATATGAACCTTAAGTTTTGAGGCACATCCAAAGAAACTTATGAATTAACTGAAAACAATATCGGTAAATTTCACAAGAAAATTAAAGCAAATCACCATGAAGTCAGTTATTTTCAGAAACAGTCATTTACTAAGATTTTTAATTACTAAACATTTTTATAACTTTGAACTCATATTAAAACCCTCAAAATTTCATCAAGCAAGCCAAGCCTAGTTTGAATGTTGAGTATTCATACACCGTTGTTATTAGAACAAGCTTCACTCAACACAACATATTGCAAATGAGTCTTGGTTTTTAAAGTGGAAGCAGATAAGAGAGTGGCTTGATACAACATGTTCAATCATTGTTAATAAACAGTTTACAAATCTAACCACTTGCCTTCTGGGCTGTAGGGTGAAATATGTAATACGCTAATATCCAATACATTTCTCAAAATCAGCCTGACTGGTCTAAGAATCTTCATAATGTTGAAACACTGATGTATTACATTGACTCCAGCCTAAAATAAACACACAATACAATCAGCACAATTTTATCTCTATGAAATATACCGATAACTAGGGGTGTGCGATTAGAGATGTGCCAAACTGCTGTTTGAAAGAAGCTGTTTAGCTGAAAGCAATTGGCATCACTAAGCTGCTTATTAAAAACAGTTCAGCTCAGCTACAGCACACATGTTGGCACGTTGTTTTAGTATACGTTGTTGACTGAAAAATGCTTAGCTAGCTTTAAACTTGCTTTTAATTAAATTATAAGATCAAATAGATTAGTTTCACATACATATCAAACAGTTACAACAAATCTACAAAGACAAGGCTATACAATTTCTTGGAGATAGTTTAATAAAATGTATGTATACCTTTCCATTAATAGAACGTTTAATTCAAAGTATACTGTGCATAATAACAGTGCATCTCAACAGTACAAGAAAGCTGCAGACAACAGAAGACAGCAACTAATATAGAAAAGCGCTTACTGTTTACTGCTGTTGGTTAACCTGTTTTCTGTTACTGTTAGGCGGAGATAGTTGCTGCCTAAAAGCAGGCATTCTCACTCAATGCTTGGTAGCTGAGCTGCTTATTTCAATAAACCAGCTGCTTCTAAGGTGCTTCAGCTTATTTAGTACATCCCTAGTTCACATTTTGCAGCATCGCAACAGTGCAGGAGAGCTGCAGATAGCAACTAATACAGACAAGCGCTTACCGTTCACTGCTGTTGACCAACCTGTTTTCTGTATCTGTTGGGCTGGGATATCTGCTGCCGAAAAGCAGGTATTCTCACGTAACTGTTTAGTTGCTCAGCTGCTTACTTTAATAAGCTGATTAAGCTTATTTAGCAGATCCCTATATGCGATGCATCAAAATGCATTGAAAAATCAATGCGATTTGATGCATTCAATAGATGATTCGATTCAAGACTAGTCAAAATGTCGATGCATAGAAAGTAACGCGATGCATTGATAGTATTTATTTATTTATTCATAAGACGCCGATCGTCAAGATATGGGCAAATATGGATTTCGAAAAAGTATGAAGAGTGTAGATGAGCGAATGTAGGCATTGTTACAAACTAAGGCTGACCATTCCTTAGAAAGTATCATTAATTAATAGCCCAATGACAAATGAGCAGCCGGTGATTATCAGCTGATCATTCTCAAAATGTATTGATTCAGATTGGGATCGAACTGAGAACCTTTAGCACATGAAGCTGGGATTGAACCAACTACGCTACCGACCAATGGTACCAAAACTAGTACCACAATGCATAAGCTATATCGATGTTTCAGAATTATTCTGATGAGCCAAAATGACAAATTTATAAGAGAAAACGCTACTTTAATCTATAATATTTATTTGTGTGTTTTTAAAACTACTACTTTGATGTTTTCTATTGTACAGTAAAATAGTTGTAAAATGATTATTAGTCGAGTTTGTTATTGTTACTAGTGGACAGGGATGAGCACAATCGGACACAAACCTTATTATATCATGATAACAAATAGAGTTCGAATGCGAGCTAACTCGTACTGATATGAACATGATCACTGCATCAAATAGAAAAACATCCCTACCCATAATTAAATATAATTTCTTTGTTCCATTTCAGCAGGATAGTATTTTACAGCATAAAAAATAATGGAAACTACCTAAGAAATTCAATAACGGCTCCATATAAGTTCATTTGATATTGATAGAAAGAAAACGATTTTTAAGTCCAAAACGTAGACTGTCCACTTGTTCATCCGTGAGTGACAGACAATTTACCATAGCAGACTTGAGGTAGGTAGAGAGACTGCTGCAACAAAGAGCGTGACCACATGCTTCAGGATTGGCTGACCAGTTGGGAGGTTGAAACGAGGGGCAGATGGACAACCAGGCTGATCCCCAACGTCCGAATGTTAACAGGGAGAGGTGGGGTACTATGTGACCCAGTTTTTGTCTAGTTATGGGTACTTCCACAAGTAGTTATGAGGAAAGCACAAAGAAAAATTCAAACTGATCTTTATATTAGATCAAATCACCTTTTCAGTAAGGATAAACGTTTTTAGAAAAGTACCTCCACCCTGCCCCGTTTTTATCAACCTCTCCTCAAGGTCACGCACACCTTTAGGAGAGGTCATCTGTACCACAGGTTTATAATATACAATTTGAAAAAAGGGTATATTATATTTAATTGACTTATGATTATAGACAGTTATAAAACTAGTTTCTGTACACATTTTTAGTTATTTCAGACGGTTTGTTACCCTCCAGTGGCTGTACGGTTTGCAATTCGGACAACATTCCTCTTTACTGTATTTCTGTCATGTTTATATTTTTTCATAGTATTGATGAAAGAACCCTTTTAAGAACTTTTTAGAATGGTCACACTTCTTTAAAATGTGCTTGCTTACTTCAGTGTTGCCACTGAAGGTTTGTCTCGCTATGGATCAAGAAATGTCTAAAAACCATTCTTATTACATTTGAAGAATGGTGATCTATTAACATATTTTTACTCAAAATTTGTATCATCAACTAACTTGCTCTGTAATAACTTTAAAATTAAAGACATTTTTGTCTTAGAAAAAAAAAAAAAAAAATAATAATAACTCTCAACTTCTACAAGTAAACATAAACAATTTAATTAATAATAATGGAATTTATTACTTTGATTCATTCAGGTTTGGTTAAAAAAAGTAATGTTTGATTTGTTCGTTAAATTCCAGTATTGCTTTGTTTTGCTTCGTTAAATGTTATATCTTCAAATGTTTTTTGGTTTTTTTTAAAGACAATATGCTCAAATATGAATAATGATACCCAATACAAAAAAACCTAATTATCCTTAAACATTATTAATACTGTACGAGGTATTAACATATACGACATCGCAGAAGTAGGCATGTTGCGTGCTCTTATCATCAAGCAAGTGCGAAAAACTTGGTACCAATCGAGGCAGAATATTCTGTTCTGTACATTTCATATTTTAAATAATTTTTGTTATACAACTTTATAAACGTAGAAAAAAAAAGTTAAAAGTGCAACTTGAAATTCCCGCCCGGCGGGGGTCAGGAGTGGGAAAAATGGTTAATGTTTGTCGCATAACTGTACAATAACCAATAGTCGGAATCAGGTGTACAAACTGTCAGTATGCAGTGAATGAAATACTCTAGCCAACAAAATAAATTGCAATGTTGTAGGTGCTTTGGTTGTTTTACCAAAAATGTGTTTGTATACCCTCTTTCAAAAGCCAGTATTGGTGCGTTACGTGCTGTTGTAAAAAGTTGTCATAAATTAATTATTTATTTTGATATAAACAAATAAAAAATTGGGTAGAAAACCAGAAATTTCTTGTGTCGGTTGGTACCGACTCGAGGAAATTTCGTGTTGTACGTGGGCAATGGTCACGTGACAACGATGATGTAGAAGAGCGGCCGTCAGTTTACGTTTAACCATCTTTGTTTATACACAACGCTCCTTCGACCACTCCTATTTACCATTATGTAGAGTGAATTGAAATGAAATGATAGTGTAGTGTGGTGAATAGTGTATATAATATATTTTAGTGCATTTTAGTAGAAGTGACAGTGCATAAAAGGAAATTAATTTTAGGCACTGTTCATGAAGTCATACCACTAATCAACATTACCGGTACATTATATTTATATAAAAACACTAGCACTAGCACTTCAAAATCATAATAATAACAATCCTAAATGCAAATAATGCAATGCAGGGATAAAAACAGCCTGGAGAACTAAGAGTGAGTAAAATATTTCTTTTTTTTTTTTTTAGTGTATTTTAATTTTACAACCATGTATATATTTATGTAGGTACTAGCCTAAACATTTATTTGTTATCCAATTTGATCAAATAAGACATGTAACAATATGGTATTAGTTTAGCATTCTCATAATAATCTAAGATCTTGAAAAAAAAATGTATTGTTTGTGTTCGCTCAAAATGACACTTTTATTTTATTTATCAACAACAATATAACATAGTATGTTATTATCCTAGTCAAAACTTTATTTTTGTCCCGAATATAATTATTTTTCTATATTTCTGTTCAGAAATATCTGTTTTATCACTTTTTGTTCTCAGAAAAATTCCAACAAAAATTTTAATATCTTTTACTATGATTACAATATGCACAATTTTTCAAGAGCCGGTTACACAATTTGCGCACACAGAATTTGATGTTATAAATTTGATACTTTTTGGAATATATTTATATATTTTACATTTTTTGTAGCTAATAGATTGTACTAATTATGTACATGTAGCAAACAATTATAAAACATCATACATACCCCTTATTTACAGATTGTTATGTTATTTTTCACAGAGTTTTTTTCGTTTCCGTGGTAAAGTTTTTATTTTCCACAACAAACTAAAAATATAAAACTTTGTATATGGGTACAATATGAATATTTTTCCTAAACAACTTTTTCTTGTCTATTCAATGATTATTTTTTAGAATTTTTACATGTACTATTTGATTACCTACAATGATCATACTGAAACTTTGCACATTTTTTCACTTTTGTGTTTTATGTAAACAAACATTTAAAAAAAAAACTAGTAGTTTATATAAAGTAACAACATATTATTATAGTGCACAAAATAATAAACATTTTAGCTATCTTGGAATTATTTACAAAAAATGTTTAGTGCTCCTAAGGAGGGTTATAAGTTATAATTAACATAAAACATTTTAAAATTTTGTCAATCTTTCCTAGACAATAATTATTTACTTGTTTTTTTGGTAAGTTTTGATGGTAGTATGTGAAAGTACAGTTCTTTGGAAGAAAAACCAAACGATAAAATTGACATTTGGAGCTTTATTTATTTATGAGTTTTACAAAGAAAGCTTGCGAAGTGCTGAAAAGAAGCACTTTGCAGTTGGGAGTTCATAATGTGTCACCTAGTATTCATCATCTGGGGTTAACTGTCGAAAATGTATTATTCTTTTGCAGGAATATAAGGAAAATGAATTGAAAAATAAGTTAAATATTGTAATTTTACAAAAAAAGTAATAATTTTTTCTGTTTTTATTGTTACTATTTTTTTTTTTTTTTTTTTTTTAATTAGGACATATCTTAGTAGACAATTATTCTGAATTTTATTCTGAATGAAGTAATATAACATCCATATATAACATTCATATATTATTCATATATAACATTCATCTCTTCAAATATATGTTTTATGAACTGTTATGTAGTACTCTGTTGGTTTTACGATTTTCATCCATTTTTTAGTAACGGTAGTGTTTTACTCTTTTTTTAGTTCCTCGCTTGTTTTTTGAGATAAAAAACTGAATTATTTTGTTAACTGTAGAATAATTGTTTTTTTTTATCATAAGTACAGTTAACACGTTGACTGCCAGCGTAGATAATTTATTATGTCATTCTGAGACCGCCGTAGTAAAACTGTATGTCCGCCTGACGCCATGAGGGCCACCGGTAGCCCACGTCATACGTGCCGCTGTGCGCCATGTGGGCCACCGGTGGCCCTCGCGTCTTTTATAAATCAAACACAAATTGTAGCGCCATTTTTAGTATTACGTAATTTTTAATGATATATTCTGAAAGCTCATAAAATGTAATAGGAAACAGTCCTCTGGTTTTTAAATAAAGCAACCCTAAATACGTTTTTATATATTTGAACTAGTTTTTATGACATTTAGACAGACTAGTTTCTGTCACAAAAAGAATCAATGTCACTTACTAAACACCTAACCTCAAAAGCTGATCAGTGCGCGGGAAGAAAATATAAAAATCACAACAAAACAGCTGAAACATAATATCATATGGCATATGTAAAGTTTTGCCGCCACGCCATGAGGGCCACCGGTGCACCTCATCAATAACTTCACAAAATGGTGGCAAAAAGACCGGATGGCTGCTATTTCTGTACTCGGGGGGTCATTTCCGGTTGCATGGAACACAGAATTCGGAACAATGAATATTGAACTTTACCGTAGAAACAGCTGTGGCGCCCGTCTGAAAACTAGTGAGGGCCACCGGTGGCCCTCATGGCGTGAGCTAAAATTGTTGTGTGGGCCACCGGTGGCCCTCATGGCAGTCAACGTGTTAAAAAATATTGAAAAATATTTTGAGTACTGTTATTTTATATAAAACTAAACAAAAAAAATGTTCATAAGTAATTTATTTCAATTTTTGTTTTTTACTATTTTTATTTATATTTGAGGATTTGTATGTTAGTAGATAACTATTCTACATTCTATTCTGAGTAAAAACACATAAAATTCATAGATGTCTTTTCAAATAAGTGTTTTATGATTTTTTTATAAAAACCTCTGCAATTATGCCTATATTAGCCTAGCACCTTTCGGTATAGCAGTAGGCTGGAGGCTATACATGATACATGTATTCTATTTTCTTTTACCTTGACATTGTTGACAGTTAGAAGATGATGTTCAGTATGATGGATATCCTCAGCCAGCAAGAGCAGGACATCATGTCGGGAGGAATACTCAGGACACACAATCACCAGCGCCAGACAGAGCTTATCAGTATCTTCCAGCATCACCAAGGGGCTGATCATCTCAGTCCCGTTAGTTTTTGCAGATAGCCCTATGATAAAAACTGCATGAAAGAGGGATTTTTCTGGTATAGTTAGTTCATTCTTGTAAAAAAATTTGTTTCAATAAAGTTAACACTAGGGAAAACTGCATGCTTCATGTGCCAACCCTGTCATTCGCTGCGCTCGTTACACCTCGGCCTATGCGTTAAATAATAAGAAGTTAACTGTAAAACATAAAATCACAATATTAAATTTATTTGTATTACTTGTATTGCTACCTATTTATTAGTATAAACACCGTGACACAGGAGCCAAAGTCAACATAGTGACCTATCACCAACAGTCCTTTCGAGCTTTATGGAATGGACTTTCCTACCACGAGTTTGTGGCTGAACTAAAACAAGCCTTAAAGGAATATGGAGGTTGATGAAGCATCTCAATCTGTATCTGAAAGTCACATAGAGGAAGCGATACAGCCAGACGCTACAAGTGAACCAAGCCCAAGACTTTCTCCAAAGTTCACCTTGTCACACTTCACACACCTTGACACAAAACAAACTCCACAACATTCACCATCACACAACACACAACTTGACGTAACAATCTCCAAAGCAAACAACATCACACAACACACCACTTGACAAAACACAATCCCCATACAATACATTATCATATAGTACAGACCTTAACGTAACACCATCACATAACACAAATCTTGTCAAAACACAAGAAAATCATATAAACCAACATTGTTCCACACCTACATCATGTGAACCACTCGCTTCACCTTTAAACTCTTTGTCAAAAAAAGAGCCAATACCGCCTTAAACACTCAAAATATTCGTAAATTACAAGTAGAACCTCTAGTAAATTCTCATATAATCATTCTAACTGAGCATCATATGAAGGAAGTTGAAATTGAACGCCTTAACATAAACAACTATATAGTTTCAAGTAGTTTTTCTAGAAAACTCCACGAACGAGGTGGGGATCAATACCACTGTACGTGTATGGGTGGGTGGGTCAATACCACTGTACGTGTATGGGTGGGTGGGTGGGTCAATACCACTGTACGTGTATGGGTGGGTGGGTGGGTCAATACCACTGTACGTGTATGGGTGGGTCAAAACAGCTGTGCGTGTATGGGTGGGCGGGTGGGTCAAAACAGCTGTGCGTGTATGGGTGGGCAGGTGGGTCAATACAGCTGTGCCTGTATGGGTGGGCGGGTGGGTCAATACCAATGTACGTGTATGGGTGGGTGGGTGGGTAAATACCACTGAACGTGTATGAGTGGGTCAATACCACTGTACATGTATGGGTGGGTGGGTTGGTCAATACCACTGTACGTGTATGGGTGGGCGGGTGAGTCAATACCACTGTACGTGTATGGTGGGCGGGTGGGTCAATATAGCTGTGCGTGTATGGGTGGGCGGGTGGGTCAATATAGCTGTGCGTGTATGGGTTGGCGGGTGGGTCAATACCACTGTACGTGTATGGGCGGGCGGGTGGGTCAATATAGCTGTGCGTGTATGGGTGGGCGGGTGGGTCATTACCACTGTACGTGTATGGGTGTTTGATAGGCAATCTTTGATAGGCAAAGGCAAATCTTGAACAAGGAAGAGTTAATAGGAAAGCGAGTGGTGGTGCCAGAAGCTTTAGTGGCTGAGTTGTTAGTAGAAAAACAATTTTAATTCTGTGCAACATTATATGTATTACCAAATTTTAAATTTATAGTGGTTGGTTTATATCGCACACCAGACTCTGACTCTGAAGTTTTTATAGATAAGTTAAATACATTAATTGATTACTAGGAGAAAAAATTTGATAAGATAATTTGGGCTGGTGACATTAACATAAATGTTTTAAAAAAATATAAAGATCATGATATGTTAAAATATCTTTTACAAAGGCATGACATGAGGTACCTCCTTGAATTTCCTACTAGTCACAGAGAGATAAGAAACTGCTATAGACAACTTTTTAATGAAAAATAAATCATTTGTTGTAGAGTCGGTGACTGGAGTAATTACTCTGTTGTCAGACCATGATGGTCAACTTTTAGAAATAAAAATTCCAGAAAAACTGCCCCATTCAAATAATTCATTTTATGAATATTCTCATAGCTTTTCAAACCATAATATTGCACTTTTTTCAAAACTGTTAGGGAAAGAAACTTGGCAAGAAGTATATTTTGCACAAGTTGAACAAAAATATACAATCTTCCAAAAATTTTTAAATTTTATTTTGAACAAGCTTCCCCAAAAAGGAGAATAAAAAAAACTTGGAAAAAGCATGCTTGGATTTCAAACCAACTGCGAGAGGAAAAAAAAGAGCTGATAAAACAAAATAAATTTGTAAGATTAAACAAAAATCCAGAGCATTTTTCTAATCTAAAAACCAAATCACTAAATTAAAAAAAAACACATAAAAAATACAAAACAAGAATTCTTTGTGGAAAAGATTAATAATTCAAGTAATATCCCAAAAACTGTATGGAACATTATAAATTCAGAAGTTGGAAACAAGGTACTAAAAAGACCAAAAAATATTAATATTGAAGAAAATGGTCAGGTCTATAGTAATCCTCAAGTTGTGAGTAATATTTTTAACAATTATTTTATCAATATTATAAAAGATAATATTGATAATAATATAATAATAATAACTCGCGGAGGGCGAGTTAAGTTTTTACAGTGTTGGACTGGACTGATTTTAAAGAGTTTTGTTTAAGTGTTTAATTTATATTTTTAGTTTTAAGTGGTTGGCCACAAATACTGGTAAATGTGGCCTCCTAGTATTCCTACTTGTAATTCAAACCTGTAATGTGTTTTTTTATAAAGGAATAAATTTCATTATTTCATATATTTCATAGATACAAACGAGAATAGCATTGATCACATGCAGCCAGAAGATCATGCAATAAATAGAAAATTTTATTTGAGAGAAGTAGGAAAAAAAGATATTGAGAAAATAGTCAGATTGTTAAAGAATAAATGCTCATATGGGTTTGATGAGATACCAGTTACTGTTATAAAAGCCGTTAATCAGCAAATTAGTCAAATCATGTGTCATTTAATAAATTCCTCCTTTATATCTGGTTGTTTCCCAAACGAACTCAAAATTTCAAAAATCATTCCCATACATAAAAAAATGAAACAAATAAGGCAAAAAATTATCGTCCAGTAGCTTTACTATCCTCAATCTCAAAAGTATATGAAAAAATTGTTTCAAACCAGCTGCAATCGTTTTTAGAAAATAACAACCTGCTTGACAACAATCAACATGGATTCCGCAGAGGTAGATCTGTGATTAGTGCAGCAGTTGACTTTATTCAAATTCTTTATTGCCATTGATCATAAGTATACATGAAATAGGCATTGTCACTTGTGTTACATTAAACCTAATTTTTCTTTTTAATAAAGATATATAGCTATGCTAAGTTTCCGTTGAGTTATAAAGATAATACAATAACTGAAGCGTCACACAGTAAAAACTCTTGAATTGAATAAAATGGGTTACATACTAGCCAGTCATATATTTTAGATTTGAAGTTTTTGAAAGGAATGGTTCGAGCAGAATGTGGTAGTTTATTGAAAAATGTTATGGCATTTATTTGAGAAGAGTGAGAGGTTTTACTGAGTCTATGCTGTGGAACATCAATCATGGATTTGGAACGGGTGTTGTGGTTATGGATGTCTTGTCTTGTGCTGTAATTGTTTAAGTTAGTTTTTGTGTACAGTAAAATGTGGTATATGTATAGATTGTAAACAGTGAGAATTTTTAACATTTTAAAAAGTGGTCGACAATGTTCCAATGGTCCAACTCTACACATGGTTCTAATAACTTTCTTTTGTAAAAGCAAGACTTCGTTTACATGATGAGAATGTCCCCATATCAACAATCCATAAGCGATGTGTGACTGGAAAAAACTGAAGTATGCCGTTCTTAAATAACTGTCATCTAAAATGTCTCCAAGTTTCCAAATTAAATAGTTAACACGGCTTATTTTCTTACATATAGTGTCAATGTGTACTTGCCAGTTCAATTTTCTGTCAATTTGAAAACCTAAAAATTTTACTGTTTGAGAATCTTTGTTTTGAGCAAGACTTAAAGTAATATTTTGTGTTTTTCTCTATTGCAAAGAAGTTTATTAGATGAAAACCAATTGATAGCTCTGTTTTGAGAATCTTCCATTAATGTATGGAGAATGTTCAAGTTCTTATGTGAAACTATCAACGTCACATCATCTGCATACATAATGGCCTGCGTATTAACATGTAATGGTAAATCATTAATTGTTATTAGAAAAAAGAACGGCCCAAGGACGGAGCCCTGCGGGATTCTCAAGCTTACGTCCATCACAGTTGAAGCCTGCCCTTTAACAGAGACATACTGCTTTCTGTCAGTGAGGTATGATTTGATAATATCAATAGATTGATTTCTTACTCCATAGCATAGGAGTTTATCTATCAGGATGTCGTACGGGACACAATCAAATGCCTTACTTAAGTCGCACATCACAACACCTACAGATTCTTTTTCTTCAAAAGCTTTTAGAGAAGTATCAACTAACTTTAAGAGAGCAGTTGTTGTTGAACAGCCTTCTCTAAAACCAAACTGACTACTTGAAATAAGGCTGTTTTGGTTGAAATATGAGTTTAACTGTTTGTGCATTACAGATTCAAGAATCTTTGAAAAAAATAGGGACTATGGAAATTGGCCGGTAATTTTGAGGTTGTTTTTTACTGCCTTTCTTAAAAACTGGAATTATTTTAGAGATCTTAAGTAAATTTGAAAAATATCCATGTACAAGGCACTGTGATAGGACAATAGAAAGTGGTTTACTAATGCAGTGAATGGTTTGTTTTACGATGTAGTTAGAAATCCAGTAATGATCAAAACTTTTGGAATTTGAAAATTTAGAAACAAGGTCTGTTACTTCCAATTCAGTGACTTCTCTCCACGTGAATTCAGAGTGTCTTATTTGTTCAAAGATTTGTTGGTTGAGAGAATCAGGAATATTCTCTATTGAAGCAATCATAGATTCAATTGATGAAAATTATATTACCGCAGGAATCTTTATGGACTTGTCAAAAGCATTTGACAGCGTAAATCATTCACTAATGATAGTAAAACTAGAAAAGTTAGGGGTAGCAAAACATTCATTGAAATGGTTTGAGTCATATCTAACAAGTCGAACACAGTATGTTGAAATAACTCATTTATCGAAAGAAAACACAATCCTTAAAATTCCCTCGAATGTTCAATATACAAAATTTGGAGTCCCCCAGGGATCCATATTGGGCCCTTTGCTTTTTATATGTTATATAAATAACTTGGCAGATACGTTTATAAATATCCCTAAAAATAGCATCTGTATGTATGCAGATGACTCTAATCTGAAAGTATCAGCAAAAACATTACAGGAAATGGAAGTGGTATCATACGTTGAATTGGAAAACATCAGGCAATTTCTAAAAGCTCATAATTTACATTTAAACACAGAGAAAATTAATTTTGTACTATTTAAAACCCAACAAAATAGAAAAACACTCCAACCAAATATTTTAATAAATAATAACTTACTTGAAAGAAAAAATGGAACCAATTTTTTAGGCTTATCAGAAGACGAAAACTTAAACTGGAATGATCATGTTCAAAAAATCTTAAGGAAAATAAATTCTGGGCTCTATGCACTTTCTAGGATGGTGTCGTTGGTAGATATTCGGACATTAAGAACAATATACTTTTCATACATACATACATACACATATTTCCTTTGGCGTTTGTTTATATGGGGGTACTAAAATTTCAAACCTTGACAAAATATTAAGATTACAAAAACAAAGTATTCGCATCATGCTAAAATTAAAAAGAGATGAATCAGTTAGAAAACATTTCAAAGAATTAAAAATTTTAACAGTTTATGGACAATATATTTTGGAAACAATTCTTTTTACAAAAAATAAACTAACAGATGTAGATATCTACCAACCCAACCATCGTTGCAACACAAGAAGAAAAAACGAAATACTTCCATGCCATCGCCTTAAATGTTTTACTAAAAAACCTAGTTATATGGGCATTTACTTTTTTAAATTCATTCCACAAACAATAAAAAATGAAAAAAAGATACATATTTAAAAAAAATTCTTAAAAGAGTACCTAATAAGTAAAGTAGCTTACTCATTTTCAGATTTTTATGACTTAGCTATATGATGTTAAATGTTGAAACTTTGTAAATATAATAAGTATATTTCATTTTATTTTTATCAAAATGATTACCAAAAGACTCTTTATATTTAGATTAGTTTCTTGACACTATTGAACTATACCAAGATTGTATATATGATGAATAAAGATTGCTTTGACCATTAAATATATAGCTGTCTCTAATGGGTACAAGAGTGACATTATAGATAAACTTATCCTTAAACATAAAAATAAAACCACCTCTTAGGATAAAAACAAAAACACAACATACATATCCACAGATTTTGGAAATAATCTAAGTAGCAAATTAAAAAATGAACTGGCAAAAAATGAAGTGAAACTTTCATTTAGAACAAAAAATAAACTTTCTTCATTTTTAAAAGCACAAAAACCTCTCTCTTCAAATAAAACTATGGCAACAGGAATATACTGTATAAACTTAATTGTGACAGCTGCCCGAGTTTTTATATAGGCCAAACAACACGTTCATTCAATGCTCGTTTCAAAGAACATCTGCCTTAAAAAAAAACACACTGAAACAAACCTCTTCCTATGCTGAACACCAAATCAATGCAAATCATAATTATTCTAGCATTGACAAAAATTTAGAAATATTAGAGATACATAGAGACAGAGGTGGATATTTGGACACAATCAAGGAATACCACATTTACAAGGCCGGAAAACAACAACCCCAGTTTATTCTAAATGAAAAATCCTCCTTTGAATCGAACCTTCTCTATGAAGCCTCATACATCGAAGGAATTATAACTAAACGTAAATAACCTGATAAGAACTTTGAGAGGGGGAGAAGGAGCAAGATTGTGCAAGGTCATTGTGTCAATCTAAGCTCGCAACCTACTTCAACCGCGCCGTGTACCAACCTTACATCTATCATATTTTAGCCGTAATAAATGTCCACTTTGTATTTTTTTGTTTGTTTCGTGCATCCATGTATGTCATTTAAATATTGAGTGTGTCCCATGTTAATTTTAAAGTTTTATTTTTCTTTATAATATGCTCATATGAATACTAGTAGTGATACAATTTCAGATCTTTTAGGCAGTGATAAAAAGAAATTATTTTCTCTGTTTTAAACACATGGGAGAAAGTAAACATTATTAAAACTAATAACTGTTGCCAGGTTATATTTTTATGCAGATTGATGAAAAGGAAATTTCTTTTTCAAGACTTATGATGACCTTATGAAGATTTTATGTATTTTCGGCTTGATAATGATTACATGAAGTAGTCGAAACCGGTCGCCATCTAACGACGTGTTGGACCATTTAACGGAATTTAAGGTAATATAAACCTCTAATATAATTAGACAGTGGTCCGGAGGCAATACATTATGAAATTATGTATAACGTTTAAAGGTTCTAAAACACTGTTGAGGGATCCTTCCCAAGAAATAATGCCGTACAGAAGATGGGAATGAACATGTGCATAATAAACCATTTTTAATTCATTATATTTCAGTATTTGACTAAAATTCTTAAAAGCATATATAATTTTCCTAAGTTTAGTTTTTAAGTAGTTAATATGAGGTTCCTATGTTGGCCTTGTATCAATAATTACACCTAGATACTTGTTCCGGTCTACTCTCTCAATGGGATGGCAAACACAATCACCTGCACCGTTACTACAGTAGTGCAGCACCAATTGAAGCTCTGCTGGTGGCTTGCTTACTGGCTGCAGGACGATTGGTGAAATTTTGGTTTTGGATAAATTCATTGTTAAATTATTCTCATTAAACCAGATTTTAATCATTTTCAACTCCTTTGCAGCTATTCCAGGTCTTAACTATACAGGTCAATATGACTACTGTATTGTCCATGAATAAAGGTATCTTACTTGATATCATCAATTTATCTATATTATTCATATAAACTAAATATAGCAGGGGTGCTATGGTACTTCCTTGAACAATCCATAGTTTGTTGAACTAAGTTTTGGGAATCAGTTGATTATCTAATATTTATAACGCCGTTTAATATCTATATAGTCACATGTGTAACTCACTGATTAACTTACTCACATATACAAATTCTAACCCACTTTCAGATGAGCTAGAAACTTGAAATTTGGTAGCGTTTACTGAGCAACTGATGGAAAATTCTTAAAACTAAAAATATTTAATTTTTAACCCCTCAAAAAAAATCAAAATGGTGGAGGGGAATTTTTAATTATTTGCAGAGGTTTACTTACGGCTTGATTGTGGGCAAACCGTTGGTTGTAGAGCAAATCTGACAGCATACTTC
Source organism: Stictocephala bisonia (assembly GCA_035578905.1). NCBI lineage: Eukaryota > Metazoa > Arthropoda > Insecta > Hemiptera > Membracidae > Stictocephala > Stictocephala bisonia. The sequence goes on from JAQJVL010001328.1 coordinate 139,535, forward strand.
AGATTTGTAATTAAATTACCTATAATTTATATAAGGAAGCATTTTTTGTATTTTTTATAATAACTACTTAAAAATTGTTTGAATTTCCCTTTTTGTTTAAAAAATTTTATTTTATTAGGTTTTTTTGTATTTTATTGCCTTATTAAGATAATTTAAAACCTTAAAACTTAACACACTGTTTATTTCTACTACTTTGTTATCAAAACGGCACAATCTAGAGCTTGCAAAGAAAAAAAACGAGCTCAACCGGGCTAAGATTTTTGAGAATGCTCCCAAATTCATTAAAAAATGAAGAATGTAACAACCAATTTAAAAAGAAACTTATAAACTACCTTATTGAAATTGCTCCCTATTCAACAGATGAGGTATTTGAAAATACGAAATAATACACTACTTACAATTATAACTTTATGCCTTGAATGTAGTTTATGGGGTTCATTTGTCTCAAATTAATACTGTACATACTTTATTCTAATGTGATGTTACTTGCTACTTCTTATGTATAAATTGCTTCAATCGCTGACACTATTCAATGTACTCTGTGTATATATTTGTGAATAAAGATATTTTGAATTGAATTAAATTGAAAACTGCTTAAAAATTTGATTTTTCACTTTTCTTAACCTAAAAAAATTCAAAATGACTGACCTGTTTGCAGAGTTGAAATTTTTGTTTGACTGAAGTTGTAATATTTAGTTAAGATAAAATCTAATGAAATATTCAGATTAAGAATTAAATAGTGTACAACAGGTGTCTTATACATATTTGTGGTATATACTATAGTTTCCTCACAAAAAGTCAGTAAAGTTGAGTTTTTCGAAAATTTGTGATTTTTTTGGAATGCTTTAGTTCCTCCCATTCAAGCATTATTAAAAGAAGCTAGGAACTTAAAAGCCTACAGACTATCTATCTTTACTACTTTGTTAGGAAAACTGCTATAAAATTTGAGTTTTCACTTTTCGTAACCTAGAAAAATTCAAGATGGCTGACGAGAAAACGTTTACCTGTTTGCACAGTTGAGGTTTTTTTTACTGAAGTTGTAATATCTAGTATAATTAGACAGTGGTCCGGAGACAATTCACTATGGTATTTAGTTTAAATGAAATATTCTTATTTACAATTTAATTGTGTAAAAAAAGTGTAATAAACGTTTTTCCGGTTTATGCTATCGTTTCCTCTCAATAAGAAGGTGAAGTTGAGATTTTCCGAAAACTTGATTTTTGGAATAGTTTCTCCAGTTAAGTATGAATAAAATACGTTGAAAACTATAAACCTTACACACAGTTGCGTGCACAGTTGAGGTATTTGTTTTGCTGTAGTTGCAATATTTTGTTTAAAACACATCAAATAACGTTGCTATATTCACAATAACATTTTCTACAAGAATGGTCATATACTTCTATACTGTATATACTACAGTTTCATTACAAAAAGTCAGTAAAGTTAAGTTTTGTTGTCAAAAACATGTGATTTTTGGAACATATTCTCCTACTTAAGCATTCAAATAACAAGCTGGAAACTAAAACCTCACACACTATTTAAGTTGACCACTATGTGGCCCTAACTTCGCCTTTTTTGTGAATTAATTATGTAATTAATTTTCAAAATAAAGAAATTTCTATTCTATTCTATGTTAACAAAACTACTTTAAAATTTACTATTTTAACTTTCAAATGTTCAAAATAGCGCATATTCAAATGATGTCATACGTGCTAGACTTGTGTAGCCCCAAGATAAACTTCAGTAGCATCCCTTAATCAACTTAGGAAATGCCCTGATCATCTAAGGACCTACTGTGATCATCTTAAGAAGCCTCCGTGATCGAATTAGACAGCCTCCCGTGATCAACTTGGGTAACCACCTATAATCATTTTGGGTAACCCCACGTGATCAATTTAGGTAGCTCACTATGATCAACTTGCGTAGCTCCCGTAAAAAACTTGAGTAGCCACCATTTATCAACATAGATAGCACACCGTGATAAACTTGTGTAGCCCCCGTTATCAACTTCGGTAGCTCCCGTAAAAATCCTGGTTAACTACTCGTGATCATTTTGGGTAGTCTCCGTGATCAACTTGGGTAGCCCCACCCGTGATGAATATCTGTAGCCCTACGATCATCTTAGGTAGCCTTGTGATCATCTTGGGTAACCGCCCGAGAAAATCTTGGGTAACCACCCGTGATCAACTTTTTTAGCTTCCTTCATCGACTTGGATAGTCAGTCTATCGTAATTAACCATGATCAACTTAGATAACTTCCATCATAACCTGAGGTACACTCTCCTATTATTAACTTTAGTAGTACCCATTATAGACTGTGATAGCACCTTTGTTTAACTTGGGTAGCCACTCGTGATCAATCTTTGTATTTCTCTGTAATCAACTTGGGTAGTATCCTGTTAGGTAGAACCACTTAGGCCATCCGTGATGAGCTTGGATTCTCTCGTAATCCCACTTTGGTAACCACTCTTGGTCAACTTGGTAGCTGTAATCAACTCGGAAAGCCCCTGTTGATCATCTTTGGTAGACACACGTTTTAATATTGGAAATGCGTCTAAGTTATAAGTTATATAAGTTATAACGTCTAAGTTATACTTACGTCACAAAAAGTCGGTAAAGTTGAGTTTTTTTGTTGTCAAAAACATGTGATTGTTTTAATATATCCACCCATTTCAGCATAATTACAACAAGCTGAATGCCTAAAACCTTGCACATTATTTACACTGATCTCTTCGTTTACCTGCTCCTTTGATGAACTTCAGTAGCATCCTGTCATCAACTTAGGCAACCTCCCGTGGTGATCTTGGTTAGCTCTTGTGATCAACTTGGGCAGATTCCCATGACCAACTTGTGTAGCTCCCATGATTTTGTCCCCTGTGATCAACTTGGATAATCATCTGTGATCATCTTGTGTAGCAACCCTGATCAATTAGATTAACCGGCCGTCAACCATTTAGGTAGCCCCTCCATGATGATCTTTTATAGTCCCTCCTGATCCACTTGGTAACCGCCCGTAATAATCTTGTGTAGCCTGTCATCAACTTAGAAAACTCCTGTTAATCAACTTTGGTAGTCACCCGCTATCATATTGGAAAGCACTCGTGATCAGCCATAGGTAGCCCCAAGTGATCAACTTAGGTAGCTGCCTATGGTCAATGTAGAGGGTTAAGAGGGCGAGGGGGATCTTCGGGCAGCTGGAAACCGAGGAACCCCTTTGATCTCAGGGGTACATCTGTGTACTCAAGACCGTCTGGGAAGGCTAACAACGTAGTGTGGTATTCTTAACCTGTGTAGCCAAGGGCTGCATCGTACTTGTTTGTGGCTCCTGTTTTCGCTAATCCCAGCCGATCTAAGCTGGAGTCCCGAATGACTCCCTGGCAGTGGGCAGCAACACTGTCAGTACTGGCACTAGTCTAAACCAGCTCAGGATGAACTCCTCCAAAGGATGTGTCAGGAGCCTTTGATAAGACGCACTGCGGGCCTAAGGTGTTAAGCTGATCTTTGCCGAAAGTCTCGTGGTACTGGGGGCCTAATATTCGGTACCTTTAACAGAGCTTTCTGGGAACCAAGGGGCACCCAGTTGTAATTACCCCTTATCTCTCTAAATGGGTCACTGGGGAGGTGGACAGTAGCAACCCGGTACTCGTGGGAACAATATGGAGGAAAAAAACAGAATCCTATTGAAACTCAAGATGAATTCAATACCACTGTACATGTATGGTTGGGTGGGCGGGTTAACACCACTGTAGGTGTATGGGTGGGCGGGCGGGTCAATACCACTGTACGTGTATGGGTGGGCGGGCGGGTCAATACCACTGGAATTGAGGGACAACTCAATTCCGATATATCGTAGCACTGTCACTTTAACTGGAGCAGATGAAGGCTAGTGAGTGTGCGTGCATATTTCAAGGCTCCCCACTCTGCAGTCTGTCTTTGCTCACCTTATCCCTACTGCCCCTTCCTTCAAATCTGAACGCTTGTAGGCCTGTCCGATTTGCTTGTTCTTTTTGCGTTTTGACAATATAGAGATTGTGTGCTGTTCATCCCTCTGTCCTTACACGATAATCAGCTAGTCCTTACGCGTCGAGCTAGTTGGCATTTCTCTCTAGAACAAGCTTCACGACCACACTGCTTCAGGAACACTAGCTAGCACTGCTTCAGGAACACTAGCGTCGAGCCATATCTTGAACACTGTGGTCAATGACATTCCAATTGAGAAACTGAGAATGGACGAGCCGTCACCCATGGTAAAGGATGTCCTGGGTTAAAAGCATGGTCAAAGCGGTGAAGGTGTTAGTCTTTGTCCCAATAACAACTGGGGCAATGAACAAGAAGGATGTGATGCTGGGCCTCAAGCGACAGAACGGACTTAACACGGACCACTGGACGGTTGTTGGGGGAAACTTAAATCCCAATGGCCAATTCCTGGTTCTAGTCATTGATGAAGACTCCCTGCAAAAGCTGAAGTCTCTCATGATGCGTCCATTTTTGGGCTGCGAAATGGTCAACTTCAAGCGGTGTGGGAGTGGAGAACCATCAAAGTAGGTATATGATTAAGGTGCTCCAAATCAAGGGCATTGCAAAGCAGCAACCACGCTTTGTCAGAAGATCCTCCCTGATGACATAGGAGTGGCTCTCATCCAAGACCCATGGACCATCAAAGGCAGAGTCATGGGGATGATCACCTTAAAAGGTAAGTTGATATATGGCACTGACAGTAAAAACCCTAGGGCTGGTATATATGTTAGTAGAAATATAGAGACACTACAAATAACCAATCTCTGTTTCAGAGATTGTGCCGTAACAGAGGTGTACGGGAAAACAGATGACGGAAACGTCATAATACTGTTTTCTTCTGTGAAGCTGCCATACAACTCGGCAGACGCACCGCCGTCCAGAGAAATGAGGCGTGTGGTCGAGTATGGGACGAGCCAGAAGAGGCACCTGGTGTTGGGATGTGATGCGAATGCCCACCATACTGCATAGGGGAGCAACAACATCAACAGCAGAGGTGAGAGCATTCTAGAGTTTATAGCTGAATCTAATTTAGTTATAATTGTTAAGGGCTGCAAGCCAACATTCCGACAAAGGAGAGGTGTATGCTTGAGGGAAGAAGTCCTGGACATAACGCTGGCCAGCAATTATACTGCCACAAAAGGTGTGAGGTGGAGGGTGTCTGATGACCATTCAGCGTCAGATCACAGCTACATTGAGTTCTCAGTATGGTTGACCTATTTTAATTCGACCTACAGAAATTCGAGGAAAACAGAATGGGATTAATACATAGAGGCACTCTGTGGTAGCCTGCAACAGCTAGAGACGATCAAGGGGCAGGGGGTGGAAGAGATGGGGAACCTATTACAAGGAGCCATAAAAGATTCTTACCATAAAGCATGTCCAGTGGTTGAAAAGAAAACAAGTAGGCAAGCTTGTTGGTGGCATAGTGGGCTAGAATCCAAGAGGAGAAAAGTTCGAAGACTGTACAACACGTGCAAGCGTACAGGAAACTGAGACAATTACTCTGGAGCACTCACTGAATACAATAACCCTTGGCAATCAGGAGGGCCAAGCAAAACTTATGGAGAGAATTCTGCCAAGGTATCGAAAGAACCTTGGACTGTGCAAAACTCGATCGAGTCTTGGCCCGAGACCCTGGAAATGCTGTGGGTACCATGATCAATGAAGATGTGCACATGGATGGCCTGAGAAAACATTGATGAGTTTACTCAGCACACATTTCCCAGGATCAATTCAAATACCTAGCACGAGTCAGGAGGAAGTCGAAAGAGAGCCTTTACCTCGGGCGACCAAAGATGACTGGATATGTCCAAGGTCTGTGATTACATAAACAGGAATTAAATGGGCTTTGAAGACCTTTCAGCCATTTAAAGCTCCTGGAATTGATGGCATCTATCCTGCACTATTACAGGAAGGTGAGGACCAGCTGATCCCCTATCTGATGACCCTTTTTAGGCTAAGCTTAGCTAGTGGGAACATACCAACTGCATGGGGAACCGCAAGGGTGGTTTTCATACCGAAACCTGGTAGGTTATCATATGCAGAGCCAAAGGCTTATAGAACTACAAGCCTGACACCCTTTCTCTTGAAAACCATAAAGAAAATGGTAGATAGGCATTTAAGGAATGTGGTCCTAGGAGGCCATCTTCTACACCTAAACCAAAATGCCTACCAAACTAGCAAATCCTGTGAAATAGCCTTGCATGCATTGGACAGCCGTATTGAAAATGCTATCTTCAACAAAGAAGTAGCTCCAGCGGCTTCCTTGATATTGAAGGAGCTTTTGACAACACAAGTACCTAGTCGATAGTGTCAAAGCTAGTAGAAAAGAGAGCCAAGAATACCATTGTTAGATGGATCAGTAATATGCTCAGCAGCAGGAGAATGCAGGCTCCCTGAGTGGGACTATTAAAGGGGTGAAAACACTAAAAGGTTGACCACAGGGTGGCGTGCTGTCACAGAGTCTGAGGAATCTTGTGGTGGATGGACTTCTTGTAGAACTGAATTACCAGGGAATTGCTCAAGGATATGCTGATGACATAGTAATCTTAATTAGAGGGAAACCTTGAACACATGAACTTATGCAGAGGGCGCTATGGACTGTGGAAAGATGGTGTAAGGAGGAGGGACTGTCAATGAATCCCCTCAAAACCGTTTTGGTGCCATTCACGAGAAAAAGAAAAGTTGTTGTTGTTAGAACACCAACCCTCTTTGGGAGTGAAATTCAGGTAGAGAGAGAGTTCAAGTATCTAGGGGTAAGATTGGACGACAAGCTCACCTGGAATAGTCACATTTTGTATGTAGCAAGCAACGCTCAGACCACACTCATGATGGTGAGGCGAGCTGTAGGACATACATGGGAACTTTCCCCAAAGATAATGAACTGATATGGGAAATCTTAATTATCCATATTGATCATGAGACCAATGATTGTGTATGGAGCAGTGGTGTGGTGGCCCAAAGTCCAGCAAGTCACAGCTATGAGAACCTTACAAAAGGTACAGCAGGCAGCTTGCTTGGGAATCGTGGGAGCCATGAGAGGCACTTCAGCTGCATCTATGGAAGTAGTGCTAAACCTCCCTCCGCTTGATATCTTTATAAAAGGTGAAGCAAGGATGGCAGCCTACAGAATGAGATGCAGTGGGAACTTACGATGTAATATCATCAGTAGCACATGAGGATTGAGGACATCTTACGTACTGACATACTAGAAATTATTTCAAACAGGATGTTGAAGGTCACCGATATAGAAAACCCATATCAGATCAACATTTTCTGGTTTTTTTTTTTTAAAACACAAAAACTGGGACAGCTGTATAGCCCCAAGCAGAACCAGAAGGCAAGAAAGGTATCAATAATCTCAGATAGCCAAGGAAGAGGAAATATATATGTAGTATTTCTATATTGAGAATGATATATTTTGCGTATATTCATTCTCATCTGTCTTATGGCTTATGCCTATACGGGTCAACGAAAAAAGCAAACATCGATCAAGTTTTTAAAGTTAAAAAAGTAATTAGAATAATCATAAAACTAAAAAATGATGATTCAGTAAGACGACACTTTAAAGACTTGAAAATAATTATTATTGTGTATGGACAATATATATATATGATACGATTGTTATCAGTAAAAACAAAGTGTTGGAGACTGGTACTGTCTCCTCCTCCATACATATAATACAAGAGGCAAAAGCCAGCTTGTTCCCGCTCACCACCTAAAATTTTTTGATAAAAGCCATCGTACATAGGAAAGAAATTTACAAAGCACATTCCAATCAATATTAAAAATGAAAAAAATAGTGACAAGTTTCAAAAAATGTTAAAAGAGTATTTACTTGGAAAAGTAATTTATTCAATAGAAGAGTTTTGTTATAGATGTTAATATTATTTAGGATGACCAAACATTGTTATGGCTGTTAATGTTATTTATGTTACCTTAAAAGTATCTTAATTAATAAGTTTGTGAACTTGGATGATGGTCGACGTGTTGAATAACCTTTGTTTTACTTTTCTGTTTTGCTATTGGTAAGTTTAATCTATGGCACTATTCAATTGTACATATGTCTGTGCAGATAATGAATAAAGAGATTTGATTATTATCCTTTTTGCTTGTTTTAGGATTTTTTTTATTTGTTTTGTATTGTGGGCATATACCCCTTATTACTTGCCCTTTTCAAAATCTGATGATATATTTGGATTTAGGAGAAAAATAGCTTTAATTTGATACCCCACTTGAGTAGATAACATCAGTATTAAAACATTTTAGGAGATCGGCTTACTGCCTCCCCAGGATTATTAAGCAGTATGACCATAAATTTTGATTTTTGGGGCAGTGCAGCCCCTAAACATAGTCTTCTCTAAAATCTGATAGTAAATTAGTATTTAAGAGAAGAATACCTTTAATTTGATATCCCACTTGGGTGTGTTAGTTCAACATTACCCAACTTAGGGTTTTGGAGCATATTTTTTATTTGGGGAGGGGGACAGACATAGCCCTTAAATGTTGTCTGTTTAAAAAATATAATGGTATAATGTGATTTATGAGATAAATTCATATAGTTTGATACCCCCATTGGGTTTTTTTTTTTAGTATTACCATTTTTCTGGTTTTAGGAGGTTTTATTTTGTTTTCGGGGGTATACCCTTTATTTTTTTGCCCTTTTCAAAATCTGATGGTATATTTGAATCCAAATATACCATGAATCCAAATATACCATCATATTTGAAAAAGGGCAAATATCCCCAAAACAAAAACCTCCTAAAACCAGAAAAAAGAGTAATACTAAAATAAAACACAGAAGTGGGGTATCAAACTGTAGGTATTTTATCTCATAAATGATAATAATGATTTATTTCCATCCAACAAATATAAAACAATAATACGGCTCGGAAAAAAACTGACCACACTTACAAGTATTTGTGGCCAGTACAAAATTATTTACAAAATACTAAAAAAACAAAATAGAACTTAATAAAAACATATTACAAACATGGAACATGAGTCCAGCTTCTACATTGTAAAAATAAAACTCTCTGTGGCGCATGAAACACTTAAAAGAAATCTTAAATTCATCTTACACTATATTTATTGCTACTTAACTTAAAATTTCTTATATAAAATACATTACAAGACTAAAATAATAAGAAACCATATTAATTGCAAGAAGTGTCAATATTTATATTAAACAAAAATCCAAATAGTCTAGATCTTTTTTCGTAAATAGCTAATTCTTCAAACTCATAGAAAAAATTTCAAATTTGTACTACTTTTTATGTCATGTGGTAATTGATTAAAATATTTAGGTCCAATATAATGAAAAGATTGTTTAAAAACACTTTTTTGAGACTTTAGGGAGTTTAAATATTCTACTTGCCCCACTCCTCGTATTATAGTATTACCACTTTTGACATAAAACAATCTTAAAACTTTATAGACAAAAAGGTGTTGTATCGGGAGAATTTTTAATGTATTATATAATGGAAAAGAACTCTCTCTACGATTTTTATTTGTAATTATTCTAATTATATGATTTAGTGTTTTTCTGATTTTTAAAATGTAAGTCTTGCAAGCACTTCCCCAACACTGTATTTCGTAATGAAGTCTCGAATGTATAAGAGCAAAATAAAGAGTTTTCATAGTCATTTCGTCACAAAAATTCCTTAAATAGTAAAATTTTCTTATCAATATTTTTGTTTTATTTTGTAGAGTTTCTAAATACTTTATCCAAATTAGATGTTCATCCAATAAAATTCCAAGGTATTTAAAGTATTTAGCCTTTTCTACTTTTTGACATTTTAAATGATTTTCACTACAATTATCTATATGGTATACAAAGTCTGAGGGAAAATCAAAACTTATGTGACTGAAGTTTACGAATTTCGTTTTACTTACATTTATTTGCATTTTATTTTTTAAACACCATTCTTTTAAAGTATTTAGATCTTCCATATATTTTGCCCAGCTCTGACGGTAATCGTGAATGTATAAAACAACACAATGTCATCTGCGAATGCACATATTTCCCCATTAAATGGTACTTGCAACAAGTCGTTAATAAAAACCAAGAATAAAATTGATGAGGTCACCGACCCTTGGGGTACTCCAGCCTTAACTGTGAGAGAGTTACTAAACTTATCATTAATCTTAACATGTTGTATTCTGTTGCACAAAAAACTCCTGAACCAGCTGAGAGCATTTCCTCTTATTCCTGCGTGCTCTAACTTTTCTAATAAGATATCATGATCTACAAAATCGAAAGCTTTTTTAAAGTCTACAAATAGACCAGTCGCTTTTTCTTTTCTATTCATACTAAAATAAATTTGTTCAGTAATTGCCAACATTGCCTCTTCGGTTGATTTTCCTTTTCTAAAACCAAACTGGGAAGAACTAAAAAATTGCATTCTATCCAAATAACTTACTAATCTACATTTCATTAATTTCTCAATTATTTTTGAAAAACAGATAATAAACTTATAGGCCTTACATTATCTAATTTATAGGATGATTTCTTTTTAAACAATGGAACAACTGTACTTAATTTAAGTTGTTCCGGGAAAATTTCTTTCTCAAAACTTAAGTTAACTATATATGTCAATACGGAAGCTATCTCATTTGAGATATTTTTAACACAATCTACCGAAAATTTATCAATACCACTTGATCTTTTATTTTTAAGTTTTTTTATTGTTTGTATTATTTCTAAATTGTTTGTAGGATTTATAAAGATGGAATACAGATTAGGCTGGACTGGAGGCAGTTGGACAGTGTGAGTGTGCAGGTGGGTTTGACCTTTGGCCGAGATAAGATAAGAATTAATTGCCTCAGCTACTTGAGTAGCATCTGACACAATTTCTCCGCTATCCAATTCAATTTTGTCTACCGTTCTACTTTTTCCTGTTCCACTCAGATTATTTATAACTTTCCAGCATTGAGCTGAATCACCGTTGCAACCATTTAGCTTCCTACTATAATAATCCTGTTTCCTTAAGTTAATATAATTTTTTAATTTATCGGTAAGTGTTTTATAATAATGCTTAAAATTTACATGGTAAGGACGTTTTTTATATAATGTATATAGGTTTCTTCTTCTTTTTAGCCTATTTAGCAAATTAACATTCATCCATGGTGCAATAGACTTTGCTTTACTTAACTTAGAATGTATAATAGAAGTCTTACATGAATCAATACATGATGTTAATATCTCACTAAACTTATTGTAACATAAATTAAAGTCATGCAGTATATAACATTGCGTCCAATCAACTTTCTTCAGCCTCTCTCTAAGTTTATTATAATTTATAGTAAACTGATCTTTGGAAGTGAAATCTTTTGATTCAGAGATTTTGGTTTTGAATTTATTTCTACTAAAATAATTTAATCCCAATATACAATGATCTGTAAGCCCTATATCGAACACAGAAGATTTAAAACATTTTAAATTACTATTTTTAATAAACATATGATCTATCAAAGATTTGGACACATTCTAGTTGGACTGTTTATAATTGAAACAAAACTATGGCTACTTAATACATTCATGTAATTTTGAGTAAGTAACTTAGTTTCTAAAATATTAATATCACCTAAATAAATAATATTTTGCTGACAATAAGAAAGTTGAATGTCCAACTCTCTAATAAAGTCATATTCTGACCCAAAATTGAATCTATAGATAGCATATAATGTGAAATAATTATTCTTTATTCTGATGTTTAGAAGCAAACAATCAGCCGTAGCCATACAAATGTCTATTTGCGTGACACAAATTGCTTTATGTACATAACACAATTATATTTTACAAATCATATTACAAAATTATATTTTAGAAGAGAAAATGTATATAGACTCTTCCTCCCCCAATAAAAATATGTTCCAAACCCCAAAATTGAACATTGTTAAACTAATACACCCATGTTAGTTGATACCTTTAGGGGTATGACATTAAAGTTATTCTTCTTTTAAATACTAATTTAGCATCAGATTTTAGAAAAGACATGTTAAGAGCCACCATTATATGTTTATATTTCGGAAACAGACAAAATTTAAGGGCTCTGGCTCCCCCTCCCCTCGAAATAAAATATATGCTCAAAAACCCAAAATTGGGTAATGTTAAACTAATACCCGCAAGTACAATATCAAATTAAAAGTAGTCTTTTCTTGATTACTAATATAACATCAGATTTTAGAAAAGACAATATTTATGGGCTCCATTGTCCCAAAAACCAAAATTCATGGTCAAACTGCTAAAGAACTCTGGTGTGGCTGTTGGCCAATATTTCTCACGAGGCGACATGCCGAGCCACAAATGGGATTGTAGTAGAGTATCTCGGTGAGGCCGCAGGTCTAACTTTCCCTCGCAAGGCCATAGGATAAGTTCCACAAAGGGGCCTGTAGCAGAGCGTGTTGGTAAGGCTGTAAACCGAGCTCCCCCATGAGGCCATAGGCCTGTTCTACAAAGGGGCTAAAAGCAGAGTTCCCAGGCGAGGCCACAGGCCGAGCTTATCTTACAAGCGTAGTGAGTGATGGGGTTGGCACACAAAGCCAAACAATTGGTGTTTCTCCTAGTCAATAGATACAACTTTTAGCCTATCGATTAAATATCTCTTGTACCAATCTAATGCCAGACCAGCAACTAATTTTAATTTTTTAATTTTCTGTCAATACTATCAAACGCTTTTCCAAATCTATAAATGTCTGTAGTATTTTATAATTATTGTTTTATGAGTCCATAATCAGTATTAGTAATATTTTATAGCGCGTCTGAGGTATTCCTTACCTTCCTGAACCTGAATTGAGAACCTAAAATTGGATTGTTTGTTTCTAAATAAGATTGAAACTGCTTCTTTACACATTTAGCCTATCTAGAACTTTTCTTATAGCACTAAGCAAAGAGATAGGTCTGTAATGATTCAAGTCAGACTTGCTACCATACTTATGCAACGATATTACTTCAGATCATTTTAATTTATCAAGAAAACACCGGAGTGGATACTTAAGCTAATCAAATGTTTTAGGGGAAGAAGTAGAAATTTAATATTCTTTTTCAATTTAAATGTGGGAAATTCGTCATAACTAGGAGCTGAACCACCATGCATCTCAGTCATACACCTCTCTACATGGCTATTGGTAACTTGCTCCATTCGGAACACATGACTGGCTCGGTGCACAGCATCGTCCACCAGAGGCGGTCCGACCAGGTCTGGCAAATCCCCTGCCAGGTTTTAAATTACTTGCAAAAAGATAACATTGAAGGAGTTAGCCACGGCCAAAGTCCCTCCACCACCGGAGTCCGACGCCTAAAAAACAATGCTTGCACCTTCCCTGGTCTGACTTTATGAAAAAATCTAACCTCCTCAATATTACAAACACCATTGTTTACATTCCAAGAGCTGTTAAAACTTTTTGAAAATCATTGTCTACATTTGAACAGGTGTTACTCTAATTCATTTAAATCTCTCTCCATGTTACTCTTATGACCGAAAAAAGTACTTTAAGAGCTTCTCATACCCTTCAGGGTAAAAATATTGAAGAATTAAGACCTTAATGCACAACTATGAACAGAGGCAAATTTTTTGATACCTCAACCTTATTGGTCAAGAAATAAGGGAGGAATTGCGCTTCACGCACGCACGCACGCACACGCACACACGCACACACACACAAGGATTTTTCACACTACTCCAAATTACTGTAGATAACAATTTAAAAAAAGAACACAACATTATTAACAATATAAAGCTTAAGGTATTTTATGTTATGTTAGGGATTAATTTTTAAAAGTTCCGGAGAGTTGGTTGATTCACTATCAACAGTACAGCTTTAGATCATGATTTATAATCGGTATGATAGCTTGATTATGGTTTATTTTTTATTACTTTTGCACTTGATCTTTTTTTATTACTTAATTTTTAGTATAAAAAATATGTACTATGTAATTAGGCAATGCTTCAACAATTTATGACAGATTACAGTTTTTACACTACATTTATTTGTAAAATAATCATGAGTTGATGAGTCAGCCAGCAAGCTCACCACCATCAATTCACATGGTGTGGCCACTGCCATTCAAGAACAAGAGGAGAGTGAACTTTTTACTTAGTTTAAAATACTTAATAAGTCACAATTCAGTAATAAAAAACTTGACATAAAAAGGTCATATCCACAATAGAAAAAAATGGACATATTAAGATAATCTATTACCTAAAAGCTTAATTTTAATGAAAACTTAATTACATACCTGACACTGTAAGCATTGGTTTAAACATATTTTCAGATGCAAAATAAAGTGTAAAATGATATTCATCATCAAATGCATAGCCTGATAATATATGTTTCAATTCATCTCCATTATATATATAAAAGTTTCCACCATTGAAACTGAATGAAATATAATTGTTGTTTGGATCAAACTGAAACAAGAGTAATATTATATTAGTTATGCAACTCTAAATACAACTATAGATCAAAATATATTATGCAAACATTTATACGTTGACTGTAAGTCTGTACACCATAAAATGCTCTTAGAGCATTTCAAATTATCAAACAGGGGAGTATCGAATGTGCTTGAACTTACTCGACAGGAGATTCTAGCACCCCAGACTCTTACCACTGCAAATAAAAAGTATGAACAAAATAATAGTAAATTGTGAGAGTGTAGGTCAGTGGAGGAGAGAAGTGGTGAAAGAGAGAAGTGATGGAGGATATAAGTGTTGGAGAAGAAAAGAGTTGGAAGAGAGAAGTGATAGAGGAGTGAAGTGGTGGAGAGAAGTGTTGGAGGAGTGTAGTGATGGGGGAGAGAAGTGATGGAGGTATAAGAGTCAATTAGCTGAAAATCAGACCAGCACTATGTGGTTTGGATTCCACGTAAAGCTGTAGGTCCCTTAGTTGCCCTGGCTGTTGGGCTATTAATAAATTGACCTTTCTGAGGAACATTTGAACTCAGTTAGTAACCAGACTACACTCATCCACACTCATATAACCATTCATATTCGCCTTAAAATACCAACAACGTTGTGTCGGCGTCTCATATGTAAGAATGTTGGAAGATATAAGTGTTCGAGGAGAGAAGAGTTGGAAGAGAGAAGAGATAGAGGAGTAAAGTGGTGGAGAAGTGAAGTGGTGTAGGAGAGAAGTGATGGAGGATATAAGTGATGGAGAATAGAAGTGATGGAGGATAGAAGTGGTGGAGGAGAGAAGTGACGGAGAAGAAAAGTGATGGAGGAGAGCAGCAATTAAGGAGTTCTTAAATATATATAATTAAAAGTTTTGATGAATTACAGGTTGTTTTGAACAGTTGTGGAATCTTAGATGTGGATGAACGATAGCAGTCCACCTGAATATATGATTGGTTATTAAGTTTTAGTTAATAGACCATGCATACATCAAAATGATGATGTAATTGTGTATGTGAACTAAAGAATAGTATATCATGTAGAAATGAATCTGTTGGATATTACAACTATTAAAGTAGATGATGTATTGCTTAGCAAGGAGAGATTATATCTGCTCTATCTATTGTCAGAATTTTCAAAACCTTTATTGATGATCTTGAAGTTTATTTCGATACATACCATTTTTGAGAAGATAGTTTTAAAAAGGCTGACGGAATTTTTCTATAAGAATAACATTCCATTCAAAAATTAATTTGGGTTCATAAAAAGGAAAAATTCTACTGATAAAAAATTCTCTCTTACTTCCATTATTGCACAAGATGTTTACAGTAAAAACCATTGCCTTGGACTTTTTTTATCTAAGTAAGGCCCCTTTTGATACAGTAGATCATTAATTACAGTTACAGAAATTATATTTTGTAGGAATTAGAAGCATAGCTTTGAAATGAATAAACTCATACATAACAGATTGCAGATAGTATGTAAAGGTGCTAGCCACGAATTACTCAGGCCACACATGTCCATACCCCTTGTTATTGTCCACTGTTATTGCAAGGGTCCTGTCCTGTCCACTCAGTCCACTCCTGTCCACTGTCCTGGGACTCGTACTGATTCTAATTTTTATCAACAGCACACCCAAAAGCTTTCAAACCGGCAGCATCTGTCTATTTGCGGATAACATGCATTTTTCACTATCCAATGTCAGTAGAACTAAATTGGAATTGATGACCCTTTTTGAGGGCAAAATTCTGCTTCAGTAGTTTTACTCAACCTGCTATCAGTACATGTTAAAAAACCAAACTTCTTCTTTTTACCACCAGACACAGGTTTAATCAATTACATTCAAGACACTGTCAAAGTGTTGGATGATACTATTTTAGAAACCTCAGATCATGTCAATTTTCTGGGTATATTAGTGGATAAAAACCTGAATTTCCATCTACAAATTGATTTTGTACAAAGGAAAATGAGCACGGGAATCCTTATCCGACAAAGTTAGTACTGCTGACAGCCTATTATGGAATCCTGTATCAATATATGTCATAAGCTGTCCCAATTTGGGAACTGGATAGTAATAATATGCTGTTTCTCTCCAAGATGAAAAAAACAGGCTGTTTGGACAATCTTTGGTCTATATAATTGCCAATCTTGTTGAGAAAAATGTATTTCTTCAAAAATGTTCATTTTCCTTCTATATACTAGAAACATTATTTCTTGTCAAGCACAATACTTTCTTCTTATAAGACTCACCAATATATGCTACGTAATAGTCTGATAATACGAGGGTCGTCCAGAAAGTAAAGAACGATTGCGCATCATGGACGGCGCAGTTCCCCCACCACCGCGGGAGTGAGCTTATTCTTTAGTCCAAACCTTCCGCTTCAGTTTGAGCTGTGTAGCGGTGCCGTGAAGTCACTTTTGCGTCTCTTGTGGAAGTTCAAAATGGCGGCGCCAATTTAAAATCCCGCCAAGTGTGAAGTCCGTAATCTGGGGTGTGGGAGGTTGGTAGAGCCGTGTCAATGGGATGAGTCATCCACCACCTTGTGTGCTCCTGGGCTGACAGCTCCACCGCATCATGGGTTTGCATGGCGCGCCGGTGTCCGGACCCCCCGTCTGTGGCACAGCACCGTCCACATGTCCATGCGTGTCTACCTTTCACACAATGTTCCTTGTTGTCACTGGTTCTTGGGTAAGATCATCTTACCTGATGGTCGTTTCACTATTGTTCATAATGCCCAACACAGTCTCTACTAGTTTCACTGAAAATTTGTTTCAGTACAAAGTCCTTTTACTCACATAATTACTTTGATTTCCTTTTCCATTAAGTAATACATATAACATAATTCAATCACGGGCTGTTAATTAAAGCAATAGCCTGTTTTTAATTGCATCTGTAATTAATTGAAGTAAAATATTGTTTATAAACATTTAAACATACTCATATTCAATCATCTTTCATATTGTCTATTATTACTTGTGTATACACACATATTACTTGTGTACAAAACTTTAATTATTCATACATCTGCTAATGTTGCTTTGACATATTTCAAATTGACATAAATGAAGTTAATTATCATTATTAAGTTTGTAACATTTTTAATAACTCATTATTGGTTGTTCATTGTTGACATAAAAATAATTACTCATATTTTTTCAATTATATTTTACTCATTTCACGTTATAGTTTCTATCACTTATTATTTGCATCAATGACAAAATAAAAATTATTTGCAATACATTACCATCAAACATTTTTATTACATTATAATCATATTAATCTGTGATTTCTATCACTCATTGTTTGCACCAATATTAGTTCAACAGTTTACTAACAAAATTATAATGACACATCTACAATGTCTCAATCTACCTTTACTATGTTATATTTTAAAATTACTAATCTATTGGTGTCTGCAACATGACTTTGGTAAATGGGGACTTGCCATGCTACAGATCACTGTAAGCTTTTGTTTTTAGACGCTATTGTCAAGGTTAACCAACACCTGAAACTGATATACTGTGCCATTGTGTGGTTAACAGAGTACTTGGTGTTAAAGAATTTTGAATTAAGAAAGTGACTAGTTGAAATTATGGTCGAATCGTACTGCTATTAACCACTGGCTGTTCTCCCTTCATGAGATTCTTTAAATGATTACAAATCATTTAAGTTTATCAAAATACATACAGTAGTATATTCAAAGTACATCATTAAGTCATAATAACATCATCATATACAAATTATAATAATACAGCATTACAAGGAATCTCCTTTCATTATTTTATTCAAACACATCTTTGAATCATGTCATATAAGTTTCACAAGACTACACATAGTGTATATCTTTAAATCATATTCATTGTCAACCTGAACAAGTTATCATACAAAGTATTATAAGATATCTCATCTATTTCATTTTAAATCAATCATTATATTCAACATTGGAATCATATTTGTCTGATTATATTCAGTATAAACAGAAACAATTCATTGCAACAAAATACTTCTCAAAAATCTCCTTAAATCATATTTGTTAAACACAACCTTGAATCATATCATATTGTTGTCTAAGTAATATTCATTATAAACATAAACAATTTGTAAATACAAAGTGTTTTAAAAATCTTGACACCTTTTAATCTAACATACATGGCACATTCTACCAATGTTGTATTCAAAATATGGACATAAACCAGTTATATTAACAGGGTAGTTTAAAGAATCTCCCTAAATCAGCTTGGTCTCATATCAGTATCCTATTATCATTTGTGATACATTCATTTAGTTATTTCAATATAAGCATGAACAAGTTACAATAACACAGTATTGTAAAGAATATTCTTTTATCATTATTTTAATCTCACATAAACATCATTTTATTATTAGTGTTATATTCATTTAACACATATTATTATCAAAGTTACATTTAAATCATTTAATATCTTTCATATTCAATAACAACTCTCTGGTCATTATTATTTTTCACAGATTTTTAATTAGGCCTACTATATATTTACTATTATGACATTTGTAGGTGTTTTTCTTTTAACAGTCATTCTTACCATTAACAATATTTATTTATCATCTTAGTTTAACATGAATGTCATATTATTTCAATGTTATATTTAAATCTCCTACTTAATCACACATTCACCTTACTGTCAATATTACAATTCTTCAACTAGGCCTATTATTTGTTTATTATTAAATTACATCTTTAAGTATTTTTTCATTTAAATAATTACCCTACACTTTCTTTATTTATTTTTATACAACCCCCTTATCATTATTAAAGTTACCTTGCTTCAATCACTATTTATTTATTATTTCAACATTTTTTAGACATATTTTATTGAACATCTAAGTTTATAGTTTAGTTTTCAATGTCAATGAGATTATCCGAGAGCACTGGTTCAAATTTTTTCTTTTTATATTTGAAGTTTGAGAGGCATGAGATGTTATAATACCTCATCACATAGTTTACAATGTCATCCATGTTTACATCATAGCTTTCACCCCCCATCCATTCACCTTCAACTTCTCTTTGTTTGTTTATTCCCCAGTATTTATTTATGATAGTCATCTCAAACTCAAAGAACTCGTTTAGTTCCTCTAGCCTATTTCTGATTATTTTTAGTTTTTCACTTTCTTTACATATGAAGTCATCTACTACACTTTCAAAGTTAAAGTTACTAAGTGCTAGGGTTTTGTTTATTTGTTCTACTTTGTTATCTAACACTGTGTTTAGATGCCCTATCTGGTTTTCTATTTCATCATTTATTCTAGGCCTACTCATTTGGTTATTTAGTTCATAGCCTATCTCTCTTGGTGTTGCATTTGCTTTTAAGTGTTCATCTAGCTCGTACTCAACAAAGTCTACATTTACCTTTTTAGTTTTATTGACAAAGTTGTCTTTAACCTGACTTGTCCTATCATCTACATCTTTTATTTGCTCATTAGCCTTCATTTTAAGTTCATTGTTTAGTTTCATTACACCATTATTTACTTTTTTTATCTCAACATTTTTTCCATCTAACCTTACATTTATTTCATCAAGTTTAGCATTTACTTCATTAGTTATTTTTAGTAGCAAATCTACTTTCATATTATCTTCATCATTTAAGTTCATCTTATTACTATTCATTTCTTTCATCTTACTACTTGGTCCCCATAGCCTAACATTAATCTGCTCCAGCTTGGTATTTATGTCCTTATTTACTCCTAACAGCACATTTATTTTGTCTGCTAACACCCTCTCCTCAGCATTATTTATTTCTATAGGTTCTTGCCTATCTTTATTCTCTACTTCATTTATTTCATTTACTACATTATCCTCCTTTACTACTTTACTTTCAAGTTGATTTACATCTCTCCTAAACTCATTATTTATTTCTTTTATTTTATTGTTTACTTCATTCAACTTAACCTCATTTTGGTCTAATCTGTTGCTAATCTCATTAAATTTAGCTTCTAACTTAGCCTCTAATTTCTTATTATTTTCCTCATTTATATCTTTAAACTTGGTTTCAAAATTATCTTGTTTAGTATTTATTTCATTGAGTTTAGTTTCAAAGTTATCTTGTTTAGTGTTCATGTTTCCTAGCATCTCAACTATGTGTGCTAGTGTATTTTCCATACTCGATTCTGGCCTAGCTTCATCACATTTATTTTTATTTTTATTTAAGTTTATGTCTCTTATAATGCTCAGAGACGTGTCTGAGTCTTCGGAGTCAAGCTCCATATTCTCCACAATGTCTATATTTGACATGATTATTTTGCAAAGTTTAATAAATTACAAAATATTATTTTAAACAATTTTTTCTTTTACTCAATTGAATTTTGAATTTAAATTAAAAAAGAAATATTTTCTTATTATTATTTTTTTTTTTTTAGTACATTTGCTTTTTTAAATATATTTAAATATATCTACTTCATTTCTTGCATCATACAGCCTCACGTCGTTGGCGCCATTCTGATACATTTTACATTGTCACCTTACGTTCTAGCGACATTTTGTAACATTGTTTCTTTAAGCCGTTACACTTAGTTGATTTATCAATTAAATTAATAAAGTTAATAAAATTAGAATGATTACTCTTATTCTTTTAAATATAAAAAAAAAAATCTTTTTATTTAGAACATGATTATTTCTTAATTTCCTCAGGGTGTTAGGTAAATTGGTAAGACTGTATGATGCAATAAACTAAGACAGTTAAGTTTTCACAATATTACTTTAATCACATGTTTTCAAAAAATAAGAAAAAACAAATTATTAATTAATTATAACATGACTTGTTATTATGATTTCAACTTATTTTATATGACAGAATGCTTAATAATATTTTTTAACTAAGACTTATCTGGACACAACGAAGTTCTTGTAGAACACGATACAAACAAATTTATATTAAAATTAATTCATATGAAATATAAAAATCTTTTAATATTCAACTCACTACTAATATTTTAAACTGATTTATTAAATTTAACTAAATCATTGTGAAAAAATTTAGTAACACGTTGAAGTCCAGTGGACCTCTCCAAAGTTACTTAAATGACTGTTAGTGAAAGAATGAGCGAGACCCTTGGCGTTGGTCTCTCAACCGTTGAACTCTAATCCCCCCACTTTTACTTTTTCTTCCGGTATCAATTTCCTTTGGGTACAAGACTGTCGCCCTTCCGGTTGTACCACGAGGTAGCAGTTTGACAGCTACTGCGACCTACGGGAATTTTTCTAACTAGGAGCCCCGTTCTGATTGGTCCCTTTTAAAACTTGTCTTTTGCGTCACTCCAATGCGTTGAATTTACTTGGATCCGAGGTGGGGACAATGGAAAGTTCCAACCGACTTGTTGAGTCTTGTCCCACGCTAATTTCGTCTTATCTTTGTTGACTGTTGTGTCTCAGACATTCCCATATGTTTATGGTCATACTTCTCAGAAAGGACCACACCCATTTCTTCCTTTGTGACAAAGGAGGATTGTATTTTGTTTATTCCAGATGTTTCTGTTTGCTTTCCTGTCTGACTTGCAGCAATTTTCTAACATTATTTGAACCTTCGTGGTTTATTCCCATTAAATATATCCCTTTCTTTTACGTAATAATTTATTATTTATTTTAATTAATTAATTCATCTATCAATTTGGTGGACCTTTTACACACTTATATGCTTATCAAAATACATCTCATCAAAAGGTTTGAAGCCATAGTTATTAGTTCTCTGTAAAAACAAAACTGGGATGTTAAGAGGAACTTAGATACTGATCATCCCAGGATCACTACCAAGTGAGTAGAGCCAATGCAATTTTTGTGTCAGTTCAGTTGATTTCTCGATGTAATCGTCTTTTAATCTCATTCTGGAAACACTGGCTTATTTAGATTCATGTATTGGGCGTTGAAGTGTTTCTCCCCCGGTTTTACTTTCAATTCTCAAGGGTTGATACACTATTCTACTGTAATTGAGACAAGTTTTTGTATAGTGAGTATATGATGGAAAATACTTTAATCTATAAAGGCTGATCCATAAGTGTAAGAGGAGTAAAAAGAAGGATTACAAAAATGTTACGGTTGAAATTATGAGATCTCACTCATGTAAGATGTTTTTTAATTAATTGTAAATTACTGTTTCTCTATAAGGTAAAAGCGTTGGTTTTATAAGCACATGGGAAGTAATAATGTAATCAATGGTAACAGCAAGTAATGAAATATTTAACTGAATTACTTTGATGTTTATAATCTCCTAGTTTTAATCATTAACATTTTATAGTATTGGATTAATTTATTTTTCCTACTTTAAAAAGTAAGAAAAAAAGTTCTATATCACCCAGATTAAACATTAACAAACTACAAGAGATAATTAGTGATCTTTCACATAAATGAACTTCACATTGTTCTTATTACTTCTAAATGCATAGTAAAATATAAATATATGCAATAATTTCTAAATGTGCAGTGACTTACTGTAAATTCGGAGTAATATTCCTCACAAGACATTTCCAATGTTTCACTTCCATTTGTTATTGAAAATCTGTGACCATATCTATAATCAAAATCGCAGTTTCTGTATATTCTAATGTAAGAATCATAAAATGTAACTAATACAGCTTTTGTTTCTGAAAATGTTGAATTATTTTCAAAATAAAAGTAAATAGGATCATTATAAACATAGTTTTCCTCAGTTTGAAAACCAATATTAACATGTGTATTCTTCACATTGTAAGCTTTATTTGGTTTTAATTCTTTCAACGAATCTGAAAAAAAAAAACAATAATTCCATTAATGTACATTCAAATTAAATTAAATGTTTATTGCCATGTTAGTTTTTTTCATAAAACTGATTGTGCAGTGGAAAAATAAAAGAATTCCACTAACCCTAGAACTGATGACTATTGTTTCCTTAACTGTTAAACCATTTTTGCATGTTTTGCAAGCATTTCTCTTAAAATTGATAAAATATATAAATATCTACCTATGGTTACCAAATTGTATATCAAATTGTTTGCCTTGAGTTGTAAAGTGATAAAAAAGTATTTTCACAAAAAAAAAATATTTATCATATGTTAATACTAAATTGAAAACTAAAATTTTATTTTTGAAAACGAAAACTTTACATGACCAATATGTCTACATAAACCAAATAAAAAAAAGTGAGTTAGCCATTATGTTGTAAATTTTGTGCTGAGTTAAAATATACGGTTAGTATATATATATATATATATATATATATATATATATATATATATATATATATACGGTTAGTATATATCTATATGTTTTTATACGGTTAGTATATATCTATATGTTTTTATGAGCGAAAAACTAAAATCTTACCGTGACTATGGAAACAACACATTATTGTTATAATCATATTTATATTTAGATTTTCGAATAATTTCTTGATTTAAAAGTTATAAAAGCATATTTAGAATAAGAATATATTATAGAACAGATCATACTAATAAGGTAAACAAATCAGGTGCAAAACAGCTGATTCCCGCCAGACGCCAAGGTTAAGCCGGCTCCGCATCTTGTATGAGTGACTCTGCACAGCCTTCTAAATCATGGCGTTGTTCTCAAAACATATGTTGTTTGAATAACGTAACAAAATATATATTCTTGTTTGTTAGAATGTCTTCTTTAAAAGGAGACTAAATTTGCAGATATAGGTTCAATTTTAGCAGCGTGATGGTGTTATTTACGGAATGATGTTTAATTCATCGAACATCAATGTTTATCACCACAGCAACAAAAGAAATTTGTTGATAATCGACGATTATCAGTTCTAGGGTTAACAATGTGCATTAAAATAAACTCAATTTTGTAGCTATGTTAGTGTTGGTGTTATTTATTTCTAACAATTAATTTTGAGATGAAATCAGTAATCATATGCTGAAACCCACAAGATCTCCTAGTTAGAAAGATATACCATACTTCCTAGCCAACAGTTGTAAATCTCTCTTACTTAGATGTAATTTTTAACAAGTGCAATTGTATTCCCACAATAAGGAAGAGTCAATTTTTAACAGCAATAATCTACAAAATGAGGTGTAGGTGTTATGCTCTTTCAGCTAGGAACTGATTTTTGAGATAGTAGCATGTGAATTAAAGAAAATTATTTACGCCATCAGAATTTACCATACCCCTAACTGGCTACTTCATCATGCTCTTGAATTACTGGCCAACACTCTTTTGATGAAATTCCCGATGGAGATATCTACATTATTGGTGATCTGAATGTGAATAGACTTAAGCCATCTCATGAGAACAACAGTCTATACAAGCTTCCCTTGCAGTTTGGCATGTCAAAAACTTCCTTGCCTGCTACTGTAACAAATGTCAATAGTTCAACATCTATTTATGCCTGCAACAACCTGAGCCCAAATAGAGTACAACCTAAAGTCATGAACACTGGTTTATCTGATTTTAATGGTCAACTTTGCACCTTAGACTTTACTTCCACGGGAAAATAACCAATGTCATATATCAGACGAAAACTTAATTCTAACAACATTTCTACTCTTAATGATCTCCTTGAATTTAGTCCTGGGATAGACTCTACTGAGCATCAGACTGCCTACTCTGTCTTTATTATTGAAACCTTAACTGCGGCCCTCAATATAACCTGTCCTCTAAACAAATCCATAAACAGGAAGAGGAAGTAAAAATTTGAAGAGATTTCCGATCTTGAAGCTATCATAGAGTAGAAGGACCTAAGCTGTGTAATTTTTGACTAAGATCTGACCTTAAATATACATGTTAACAAACTATGTTCCAAGCATGGCTTTGATCTTGTTCCATTAAAAAGCGATGATCTACTGCAACATATCTGCTGTAAAGATTGCTTATAATGCTCTGTTTGATATCCATCTCTCAAGTATGACATCATCCCCTGGGGTGGATCTTCTGCTAGCAACCTCTAACATGACTTGGTTCTGCAAAAGGGATTAGTGAGAATTATGGCCAACCTCCCTCCTAGATAAAGTTGCACAAAAGCATTTAAGAAACTTAAGAGTCTCACCGTAGTTTCAATTTACATCTTTAAGTAATATTGTACGGCAACAGAAACAGCGCTAAACAGATTACAATATGACAACTATGACACCTGGCACCCTTTAAATTACTGTCTGCTTTGAATGACCTCACTGCAAACTAAAAATCTGGCTGCAAGATCGTTCCCCTTTCTATTCCCTGACTAAATATTACCATGGTACTGCCTGATGTGCAACACAATCTTAAGACTATACAATATACTTATACCTTCTAATTGTACTTCTGATGCACCTCTGTTCATGTGAATAAAGAACACTGTCTATTAGTATTGAACATTTTTTCTACAACTCCAATGATTTCATCCAGAATAGGCACTTCAATATGATAAAGACACAGTACAAAATATGTATATATATATATATATATATATATATATATGAATCTTTCGATCAATGACCAAATTTGTTTATTTCATTCACTCAATCATTGTATTTGACCCAACAGCCCACTATATAACGTAAAATTTTACAAAAAATTCACACAAAAATATCTACCAACTCTTAAAAAAGTGACTGATCTGAATAACTTAATTTCACTCCTTGAGGAATTTTTGCATTCAAAACTACACCAATTCAATTTATTTTTAATGGAAATATATAAAATGCTTGAACTGACATACAGCAGAGTTCTGCAAGGCAAAAAATTATTCAGGTTTTTAAAATGATTTGTTTATCATCAAAGAAATAGAAGAAAAGTGTGATCATTTCATCACTTTACCAAGCTTGTATGTATTGCTTAAGAATACAACAGTTTCCAAAGAAAGCTACAACTTAACAAAAAATCTATTGTTCAAAAAACAAATGACCTTGCTTCCTCATTTAGTGCAATGTGTGCTTTGCTCACTGCCATGGCATGAGGGTGTTTTATGTCCTGCCTTGCTGTTTTTGTTATCAAACTACGGATGTGGGACTCTGCTGTAATATGTTAAAAAGCTAAAGTTAAAGATTGTCTTATTTTACCGGGCAAAGTAAGGCATAAGTAGCCCTCTAACACCTGAGGACCAACGGCTTAACGGGACTTCTGAACGGGAGTAGCAAGGCAAAAATTGTTAATAGTCATATCGTGAACCGGACCTGGATAGATTGCGTGGCTAGCCATTGCGTTAGCCCCTTAACTCAGGCTGTTCCAATGTTATAATGAATTTCATAGAAAATTACATATTAACTCTAAATAAATGAGACAAGCTTATAGCAAGTGGCTTGATCTTAACCTAAACTATACAAATATAATAGAGGCTTACATGTTTTTGTTTCCCAGTCTGAACCATAGTTCCAACTGCAACCCCTATTCTGTTTCAGGTCACAAGTCAGATTTAATTTCTGAACATCTGTAAATAATAAAAATGCAGAATTTAATTATTTAGTGCAATGAAAATGATAAAATAGGTATACAATGGAAAGAATAAAATATTTATTTTTACAAAATCTGTAAATAGTATGATTACAATGCCTTTTTCAAACTGTGTTTTTAAGTAGAATATTTAATCTGTAAATTAAATCATTTTTTATTAAAAAATTTATATTACTGTTAAAAAGTTGGAAAAAGATGCAACCAGTTTTAATGTTTTCGGTTAACAAAAAAATGAAGTTAATTTTAATGTTTTAAGGGTTGGACCAATTTCCTTTAATAATATTCCAACTGACTAAAAACATTCAGTTCAGGCCTGTGTTGAAATATAATTAAAAATCATACATTAAAATTATTCAACTTTTTTTATAGATGTTAACTTTTTTCATTTTTTGACAAATGCTAATATCTTGGTAAGTAATCAAATCAAATAATTTTATGGTACATTACAATTTATTATTATTACAATGTAACTGCAAATAGGTCAATGATATCATTACATTTATGACAAAAAATATGAAATTGATTACTAGAGAAATCAAAATGGCGTACAATTGAATTTGATTCTGTTTATAGCTAACAGAAAAATTAATTTCAACTAATCTATTTCTATTTAATAAAAAGGAGAGGCTCTCCTTCTTAACCTTACTCTGCCCATTCCTCATATACATTGATCTGTGCGAGGAACTTATTCAGACATAGTAAGAGGGCGAACCAGTACAGTAGAAGGTGATTATTACTGATAGCAACTTCTAGTCAAAGCTTCAAAGTACTGACGCCTTAGACCGCTCGGCCACTGCCTCGCCCTAATCTTTTATTTATTTTTTTTTTTTTTTTATTCATAAGACGCCGATCGTCAAGATATGGGCGAATATGGATTTCGATTGAGTGTGATGAGTGTAGATGAGCGAATGTAGTCATTGTTACAAACTAAGGCCGACTATTCCTTAGAAAGTGTCATTAATTAATAGCCCAATGACAAATGAACAGCCGGTGGTTATCAGCTGATCCTTCTCAAAATGTATTGACTCTGATTGGGATCAAACTGACAATCTTTAGCACATGAAGCTGGGATTGAACCAACTACACTACCGACCAATTAATATTTACTAATCTCCTGCTTACAATTAATTACAAAGTCCTATCAGAGTATGTACTATATACCATTTATATTTACTGAATACGGAACAGAGATTTACAAATATTTATGTTGATATTTGAGAAAACTGGTGCTGAATTTGAAGTGTCAAACACGTCAAGGAGATTCATTAACTTTTTATTGTACAAAATTAGCCGAACATAAAATTAAATCATTCAGTTTCTTATTAGTCAAAAGTTTTGACCATCAGTTTATTACACAGCGTGTAGTTCAATAAATCCAGCTCAACATTTAGGCTCTTTTGAAAACTAGGGATCAAAATTAGCTATTCAAAAACTGTTTGGTTGGATACTTTACAAGTGCAGCCAGTGTGTACGGTTAATTGTGTGTCTCTAGCTTGTATAAAAACAGGAACAATGCACAAATAATTGTAAATTTAAAGGGTAAGTCAAATGTAATGTTTTTAATTTAAAACTATAAAGTATACCGAAAACATACCTGTGCAATATTTGTTTATGAATCTGAAATAAACATCCTATTAAATCTTCCTTTGAACGGCCAACGATTTATAAAAAATCGAGCCAAAGCGCTTTTATGCACCATTTTGATATTTACAAGTGTTATAGATGAAATTTTACATTTTGTTATTATTTTGGTTAAATAAAATGACAGAAAACGCAGCATGGATGCCAAATTTTAAATTTCTAGCTAATAATAATAATAGTGACGCTAAAGTTTCCACCAAAACGCCGTAATTTAATATTTACTTCAAAACACAACTCCAATGGGCTTGCAATCGAAATCCATATCCTCCACTGATGCACCAAGTTATGCTGAGTATATTGAAAGAGGCATAACTTATGTTTACTGATTATTGTTTAAGTGTCCAAAGTAAATAATAAAAGCAACATATACAAATTCGTGGTCTTCGGGAGATGACCGTGTCCCCCAGACTATTTTCCCTCTCTTTGGGTTTCCAGAACTTTCCTGAATACACTGCAGTTTCAACTTAATTAAAATTTGTGTCAGTGAGGTGATTAATTCAAAATTGAACTAAGAAAATAATTTAAAACCGCATAGTAAATGTTAATTCATAACTTTTTAAAAGAATTAAAAATATCATATCACATGATATATTATATAAACATACATATTAAATTCATTTTATAATTTAATTCTCTTGTCAGAAAGGTTTTCGTCTATTTTCATATAGTTATTAACATATTGACTGCAGGCGTAGATAATTTGTTGTGTCATTCCGACGCCGCCGTTGTAAAACTGTATGTCCGCCTGATGCCATGAGGGCCACCGCTAGCCCATGTCATACGTGCCGCTGTGCGCCATGTGGACCACCAGTGGCCCCAGCGACTTTTATCAATCAAACACAAGTTTTAGTGCCATTTTTAGTATTACGTAATTTTTTATGATATATCCTGAAAGCTCATAAAATGTGCTACAAAACAGTCATCTGGTTTTTAAATAAAGCAATCCTAAATACATTTGTATACATTTAAAAAAAACCAAGTTTATAATCTCTATAGTTACTGGGATGATAAAATATAATATTTATAAAATGTTATTTATTTTACATACAATATTATTACAAACATTGTATACATAAGATAAAAAGGGTTGAAATATAAAGATACACTGTAGTTGAAATATAAAAATATGATTAATGTTGAAATAAAAACCAATGATATATAAAATGTAATAAAGCACAGTAAAAATAAAAACTAAACAAATGGTCCCTTGTGGGCTTTATTGAAGCAAGTTATACAAAAAAAGAGAATGCAAACATTGCACTTAGTAGTCATCCTTTTACAACTGTTTTGCGCAACCTGACGCCCCTGAGTTTTACAGCAATCTTGTAACATTTACTACATTGTCTACGGGCTAAACACTTAGGTCCTTCAATCTCACAAAGTGTATGTTTTGGTGTTCGCCGTCCTGCAGGTTCTTCGTCTTCATTCTCTCTTGATTTCACAAGGGAAATAGCGAGCTCCTCTCTGAAACTTGTTGCTGACATCTTTTTCTGATTCGCTAAGTTATATAAGTACAGTGAATTAATTACAGCTGTATTTAGGATCAGTTCAAATATAATTATTTTTACCATTTCAGTGTCCGACGAAGTGGGCTTGAGTAAGAAGCTAATTGATGAGAAAGGTCGGAATAGGACTTAGCCTTATTGTACTGAACAATGCACTTTGGTTTCTGAATGACACCACGACTTTGTTGTACTTCTTCACATTCTTCATAGTAAATTGTTGTAATCATCATTACGTCGCGTTGGTCTTTCCGCTTTATTAAAACGATTTTGCTGTCATTTTGCTTGGTCACCACTTCCCCCTTCCTCAATTTTGCTTTGCTAACAGAAGGAGGAATACATCTACAGTCTTTTCTTAGTGTTCCTACTAGGTGGGTAGATCGATCAAGAAGACTTTTGGCTAAATGGATGCTGCTGTATCAATTGTCCACGTAGAGCGTAATTCCAGTGTCTAGAAGTGAAGCCATTAGTTCCATAACCATTGTTTCAGCAGCACCAAACTGCCTTCCTTCGGTTTTGCTTTTATATACCTGAAAGGCCCAAGTATATTCTTTTTCAGTACACAGTTTAAAAAACTTTAATTCCATATCGGCTTTTTTGTTTGGGATGTACTGCTCAAAGCCTACTCTCCCACGAAATGGAATCAAACTCTCATCGATGCAGACTTCTTTTTGAGGGGTTAGAGCAGACATAAATTTGTTATTCAAATAATCAAGTACATTTTTTATTTTGTTCAGTTTGTTTGAACGGTCTGCTGTTTCAATGTTGGAAAAATGGAGTGTTCGCAACAGCAATTCAAATCCATTCCTAGTCATATTTTTGCAAAAATCTTTTTTATGCATAACTTTTTGACTCCAATAGCAATCAATACTTGGCATGGGAACAAGCCCCATCCAAATGGCCTGTAGGCCCATGTCAACTGGCGAGTGAAGTTAAAAAAAAAATCAAAATTAAAAAAAAACTTCAATCTCTTTTTCGTCTGTAGGTAACCAGGCTTTCAAATGAGATTTATCAGAAGGTTGGGACGATTCAATAAGCTGTTGGCATATATACATTAGTTTGTTCTGCAATTTTGAAGAAAATTCACCATCAATAAAAACTTTATTGAATATTTGAAAGGGGGTGGCCCCTTCAACTTTATCTCGTATTCTTGAGGAATTAGGGGCACCTCACTGAATTGAAAATGCAATAAATCATTTATATTAGTATGACTCCAAGTATTATCTAAATCACCCCTTTGTCCTTGAACAACTAGGTTAGGACTATTAGGTCTATTCTGGTTTACCTGTTGTAGTCCATCAGGATGAGGATTGTTGGCGAGTGGCTGTTGGTCGTTGATAGTCTCACTTTCATCACTATCAGAGAGAAAATAGTCTGAGTCTATATCCGAGTCATGACTCCTAAACAAATCACTTGAAACATTACAAATACTATCCAATAGTTCACTATCCTCTTCTTGAGATCTGCTAATGTGTATTGGTTCACTGGACGCAGGCTCATCCAATATTCCATTTACAAAGTCGGGAAACTGATCGTCATCCATCATAAACAAATATAATGAACAATTTAGAATCACAAAAAGAATCAAAGTCGCTTACTAAACACCTAACTTCAAAAGCTGACCAGTGCGCGGGAAGAAATATAAAGTACATAAAAAATCAGATGAAACATAATATCATCTGGCATATGTCAAGTTTTGGCCCCCGCCACGTGGTCCACCGATGTACCTCAACGAAACTTCACTTTACCATAAAAACAGCTGTGGCGTCAGGCTGAAATCTAGTAAGGACCACTGTTGGCCCACATGGCGTGAGCGAAAATCTTTGTGACAGTCAGTGTTAATCGGCCATTATATGATGAAAAACTCTTGAACTTTTGTGTGAAAAGAGAAGAGGGGCTGATGCCTCAGAACAGAGCTGCTCCAGGGTGCCTTAAACCTAGTTACACTACTGATTTAAAGTAATTACTTTAAATATTTCTCTTTTAGAATACACATCGCTGTACTTTATATATATATATATATGAATGAAAGACTTACCTGTGTCTAAGCGTTTCAAGTTTCCATTTGCTATTGTTAAACCCAAGGCGTTTGTTCGAACATGAACACGTCCTGTTACATCTGAAAAACAAAAATAACAAAAATTCTTAACTTTCACTAAAACAATCAGACTAAAAGTATGAAGAAGCATAGAATTTAGTAACAAATAAGTTACATTATCTTTTAATCAAACAAAAATGTAGGCCTATATTTTCCACTAAATTATAAAGTAGCCAACTGTCAGTGGCTGTGTGCCTGTTTCTATGTTATCACGCAGACAATGTTTCTATATTGTCATGCAGACAATCTGGTTCAACTCACTGCAGGAGTCAGAGTCTATAAATTTTCCTTTATTTTGCACACATGGGCCAGAAATTCAATTAAGCTGTTAGTTTCCATACAAGTTTTATGGAGAATCCCATTAACATCTGACTTAGTTCGTAGGGCTAAAAGAACCAAGTCACCTGACGATTGGGCAGAGTATAAAAGACTGAGAAATAAGACTCAGCAACAATTTCACAATGCCAAAATACGATTTTATTATATATCTTTCTCTGGTGCCATATGTACTAAAGGCTTGTGGTCTAAGGTCAGGGAGATAGGCATTGGTAAGACCAATAATGACAAATCTGTTTCCCTTGATCTTAATGTCATAAGCAAGTATTTCACTAACATTCCAATCGATCTGTTCAGAGCTCGTGACTTTGTCAGTGAGCTGAATGCTGCTCCTCTTTGCCGCCCTCACCACCAGTTCTTCTTCACTCTGGTGACTGAGACTGATGTGCTTGATGCTATGATGAGGATAATTAGCGACGCAGTCGGAACTGATAAAATCCCTATTAAACTTCTCAAAATTTTATTTCCAGCCACACTGACTGTGATTACAACTATTTTCGATAAATCCTTAACCACATCTACCTTTCCGTCTGAATGGAAATCTGCCATTGTGCGCCCTCTATAAAAAGTTTCGTCACCTCAAGTTGCTTCAGATTTCATACCTATCAGTATCTTGCCAGCGTTGTCAAAATGCCTCGAAAGATTAGTCCACCGTCAGATGTCATCATTTATGGAAAGTACTGGATTACTGTCCAATTTCCAATCTGAATTCCGTTCAAGATTCAGTACCGCCACTGCCCTTCTTAAAATTACTAACGATGTCCGCTCTGCTATTGACAAGACCCTACTTACCATCTTAACCTATTTGATTTCTCTAAAGTTTTCGACTGCATCTACTATCCCCTTCTTTATATAAAAATGCTCTCTGATGGTTTTTCTGATGGTTGTATTGACTGGGTCAGTTCATACTTGACGGACCGTCGGCAGTGTGTAAAGGCAGACAAGAGAGAATCTGTCTGGGAATTGGTGACTAGAGGTGTGCCTCAGGGTTCTGTGCTTGAGCCACTCTTATTCTTACTTTACATTAACGATGTTACTACTGTTATCACTTTCTGCAAATTCCACTTATACGCTGATGACCTACAAATCTATACTCACTTCACTCTGAAAGACTTTCTACTGCCGTTACTAACACTAACTGTGACGTCCAGTCTATCACTAAATGGCCTGTCAAGCATGGCTTGAAGCTCAATGAGGTCAAAACCCAAACAATATTGTTGGGCTCTACTAGGCTCACTTCTAACATTGACCTGAAAAATATATCAAAACTCAAACTTAACAATACAGAATTACCGTTTTGTGTCAAAGTTAAAAACCTAGGTTTTATTATGAACAAAAACTTGAACTGGACTGATCAAGTTGCTGTAATGTGTAATAGAGTTTTTGCTGCTATACACACTTTGAAAAGATTTGCCGTGTTTTTTCCTCTCAATGTCCAAGGTGTTGTTAGTAAAGACTCTAGTTTTCACTCACTTTAATTACTGTGATACTGTAATCGATGACATGTTTGTTGAGCTCGTGGAAAGATTACAGCATGCTGTATCAGATTTATTTTCAACCTGTGGCGAAGGGATCATGTTACTCCATTTTTCTACCAATTATCCATCTTAAAGTTAAACATTATCCGACAATTCTATATCCTGATTTGTTTGTATAATATTCTTCAAAACCAAATTCCTAATTATCTGTAAGTTTGTTTACCTGGCACAAGTCAGTGTGTGTAGAACCAGACGTGGTGAGTCAATGTTAGCTATTCCAGTTCACCGTAACACCACTTTCAGCAAATCATTCATTGTATCCGCGTGCAGGCTCTGGAATGCTCTGCCTGATAATATCAGATCCATCGATAAGCGCACTTGGTTTGGGGCGGAGGTGAGGTGTTATCTGCTGCAGGCCTCGTGGGAGTAGAGGCTGGTGGCACTGTGGCTTGGTGGTGGCGGTAATGAGTGATTGTGCCGAATGAATGTAGTTTTGAATAAATAACTGTAGTTTTGTTTGAGATAGTCAAATTATTTTTAAGTTCACATATAATTTTTCACATTTTTGACTTTATATGTTTTACTTAGTACATTGTAATTTCTTCTTAGAAGTTAGACTTAAGCGGCCGGTGTCATTACTAGAATCTACATTTTCCGGTGAACCGTGTCAAGGTACTATCTACAATATTTACAAGATAACCAGACGTTTCGCCCATACTGTGATGTGGCATCTTCAGTGGTTTCTCTGAGATTGAGATCGGCGAATGACCTTCCAGCTTTTATAACAGGTGATGATGGCTGGCAGATCATTCGCCGATCTCAGTATCAGATGTTATATGCCACATCACAGTATGGGTGAAACCTCTGGTTATTTTGTAAATATTGTAGATAGTACCTTGACGCAGTTGTCACCAGAAAATGTAGATTCTAACTGTAATTTCTATTGTTTATTTCCTTATAAATTGTTATTTATATTTGAAATAATATCTTATCATGTATGATGAGGTTAAGTGGTAGAGAGGGCTTTGCAGCCCTAACTCCGCCTCTTGTAATATGAATAAAGACGTTTTCATTTCATTTCATTTGACTACAGATGTTCTTAATGTCTTTTAATGCTTTACTTTAATGTTAGTTGATAGACAATGAAAACTTTCAAGTGAATGGTAAGTAACAGTTTAGACTATGCAAAGTTCATTTGTAGTCACTAATATAGAACAATACATTTAATGATAGTTCCAAACGTTTTAGAACTTTCTCATTTTTAATGACATCAAGCCGTGAATTAACTCTGGCAATTGACTACATTACTGAATGGTTGACAGTGCAATTTAATATTTAATAACTTATTTTACAACATAAACTACTATAATTTTGATTGATCTCATCTAAATTTTCATGAGCATAAAAAGGTAGACGATTAATTTGGTACTTAGTTTATCATTTTTCATAATATAAAAGCAAATTTATAAAGTTATAGAAATAAAACTGGAGTAACTTTTAAGTGTTATTTTTACAGGGAGTTGGTTACTGTGCAACAACCTAAAGTTTATACTTGACTATTAATAGGAGGTAATTATCATTGGGAAATGAAAGTAAGGTAATCTACTTGAAGGCAAAGTAAACGTGTTGGACATTTACCCTCTAATAAAACACATTTAGCTTTGTAATATTTTTACTTTCCGATAATAATTTTCATTGGAACATCTTTTCTTGATATCCATAATGGTAATCGATTACTGGGAACAGTCTATAGAATTTTTTTTAAATACTTAACTATAAATATCAATAACATACTGGATACCAATGTATTTATTAAAATAAAACTTTTCAAAGATAAGTTTCAATATGAGTCACAATTTCAACTTTGCAAAATAATATACAAGTAAAAGCACAGTGGTCTGCTGACTAATGTGAAAAACCTTGACAAATAACATGTATTGGTAAAAGCACTGTTGTCTGATGAGTAATGTGACAAACCTTTAAAATAATATTTACTGGTAAAATCACTGTAGTCTGATGAGAAATGACAAACTTTCACAAATAATATTTATTAGTAAAAGTACGATTGACTCACCTCCATAGTTATCCTCTGAACTGAGATCATAGATAGTTGTAACATCAAATATTTCACCTAAAAAAACATTAAATTTCTTTTAAATTTGGTAAAATACAAAACATCACTTTCATAAAACTGTAAATGAGAGATACAATCTAGCATTTAGGCAGGCAGCTACAGGATACAAAAATGTTTGTATAGGTTCTGTGCTCTGCCCTCCTAATACTGACACTGCGTCCGCTCAATGGTTGCCAATGACGTGGATACTAGTAGATAAGTTACCCAGACTCCTTGTTGGATGGTAGTCAAGGTTCATATGTTGTGTAGGGAACAGAGCCGCCTAGAGACTTTTGGTGGCCCGAGGCAAAGTTTACCATGTGTCCCCTTCCTTCACTTCAAAATAAATTTAATTACTCTGATTGTCAAATCTACTATAATTGATATTTTACTTTTAGTGCACTATACAATATTCTTATCATCTCTTTCATTAGATTACTATTGTAATTAAGATTCTTGTTTATGGACGTTTTCTCAGGGCTAGCTAGGCTAGCTGCGAAGCTCCGGTAAGTTTTTCTCGAATCGTCATATACTTTATAAACATTTCCTTAGGTATTACCACTACAATAATATCAATCTCTTATAACAAAACTGCTACTCTTTAATACTAAATGAATAATAACGAACTAAGCAATGACACAGTCAGTTGCATAGTTGGGCGCAGCAGCTCTTTGATCGTCAGTTGAGGAGCCATCCTCGCCAATGATATTAGCTGTGGGTGAGGGAAGGAGGGGCCAATAAAATTTTATAGGCCACTTGGCTTCGCTAGCTAAAGAGCAAGCTTAGACTGAGAGTGGCCGAATGTTCACGAAGTAAAATAATTTGGCGAGTGTGAACAGTGCTTTAAAAAACAGTCAACTGAGAGTTGAGGTTATGTTATTGTTTTCAAAACAGGTTGTAGACCACTGGCTTCGTAGTTTATTGATGTTGGATATTAAAACATCTAGTTAATACTCGTGATTTGAAGTTTGTCTTTGTTCAACTTTAAAACTATTCAATTTTTATTTCACAGGCATAAAAGGAATTTTGTACCAACTCAATTTTCTCAGAATAAAACACAGTGACATTTGTGTCTGTCAATTTGGATACTATATCAGTGATGTACATCACAGTGTACAGGTCCGTACAGTGACAGTGGTATTGAACACACCCATTCACGTATAGTGGTACTGACCCTCCCGCTGAACAATACACATACAGTGATTCAATCATAGTTACTTTCACTTATTTATTCTTTTTATACTGTAAAAATATATCATTTACTTTACAATACTATATTGAAACATTTACAGTCTATTTTTATTGATTTCAATAAAACGTTACCACAAATTACTGGGCCTAAACTTTAGCTTTTTGTTCTCTCAAAATCTGTCTTATTAATCTGGAAAGGGAATATAAATCATAGCAAATTAAATTAATTGATAATTATAGTAGGTTACTAGGAAATCTAAAAGAACGCATTAAGTTACAGAAATATATAAAACACAACAATAACAAAATATTTCTTTACTGGACGACAGTAACCAAACAGACTAATGATTGACAATACCAAAGAAGCAATGCCCCCGACCTACCCTTCATGACAATTAATTGAACTCTTCCAGCCACGTCGTTACAAAATTGTATATTTTGCCTGCAGGTGTTTTGGGGTGCAAAACACAGCGACTACTGAAATACGAATACTATTTCTTAAATTTAGTGCATATATTAAAAAATTAGCTGATCAGGGCCGGGAAAGAGTGCAACGTTACCACGTTTGAACGGAGTGCCACCGCCTATTACCGGCTTTGAAACCAAGTTTGTAAGAACCTTTTTTCAAAAAAAATGTTCAAACTTTTTAAAATGACAGATTTAAAATGTTTTGACTTTAATTTTGTTTCCTTATTTGATTGTATTGTTCTTAGGCTTCCACTTTTTAATTATAATTTAATCATTTGCATACTTTAGGCCCCAGGTTACTGATCATTCGTTTTCAGATTAAATAGAGGTATTATTTTGCTACGACGAGACAATGGATTTTCAAAACACTAAATCAAGATTATTTATCTACACAAACAAACAGAATCGATGAAAAAATACAAAATAATATTAAAAGCTTAACCAATAAAGCACTACAAACACATATAAATTCACAATGACTGTATGATTTTAAGTTAATAATAGTAATATATCATAACTACTGGTTGTGTAGAGGGCCACGTGATTGATTTTGTTTGAAGACAAGTATAACAATTTTGTTCGAAATAGTATATACTTTTGAAAATAAAGTTAAAAAATAAAACATACAGAAACGCTCTTGTCTACCTTGTATTAAAGGCGGTCCAAAAACGGAGTTTTGAGTAATACAAATGGAAAGTTAGTGGGTCTTTTGACAGGTTTTATGGAAATAGAGTACGAAAACAGGACATCTCATAGGGGTGGCCCACTGTCCACACCACTCAAGTATATTTATATGTTCGCAAACTGGAAAGATACTTTGGTGTGTTCACAAGCAGCATGACTTTACACTTGTTCGCAAACAAGACAACTGGCGAGGAGTACAGTTGCAGTCACACACCAACCAGAGTATATGCTGTCACACCACTATGTCGACCGCTGACAAACTTCAAAGACCAGTGTACAACTTGCTCCAAAAGGCTCCCTGGTTGCTATAAAACCAATGGTTTAGTTTAAACGTTTTAAAACTAAAACTGGAAGACTCATCTGGCCTAATATCACTTTTGATATTTTGATACAGGCCTGAATTGTTTCTTATCTAGTAGATTATTAAGTATTTTTTTTTTGTTGCATGAAATGTGGCCCTCCCCCTCTGAACTAAGTCTGTGTGGCCCCGGGGCAATCTGCCCCTTTTGCCCCCCCCCCTCTGGGCGGCTCTGGTAGGGAGAGAACTGAGTGTCAGGCTTGTCAGTTAGCTGAAAATCAGACCAACACTACATGGTTCGAATTCCATGTTAAGTTGTAGGTCTCTTAGTTGCCCTGGATATTGATAAATAGCTCTTTCTAAGGAAGACATTGTTGACCTTAATTAGTAACAATGTCTACACTCGTTCATCTACACTCATTCACCCTACATATTCGTCCATATCTTAACGATTGATGTCTTAGTTATGACTGAATGAATTTGTTATATTGCTAAAATCAATATAATTTAATAAAATAATACCTAGTTTATTTTGAACCTAACAGAATTTAAAAGTGCAACTATACCCATTGTGTATCAAAAAAGCCTGAGGAGGAAATCCTAAGAAAAAGAACTGAAAATCAAAAATCAGGTGTGCATGGGTCTGTTAAGAGAATGGGTGAGAACATAAAATATAAGAAAACTAGGAGAGATAGGATCAATGGAGGATGATCGGAAATAAGTAGATGGATTGATGGTATGAGAAGGGATGTGAAGAGAAGAGGAGCTGTTGGGCTGAGGTTTATGAGGGGGATCTGTGACGCTAGTGAACACTCAGACCTAGGAATGAACTGGGCAGGAGCATATAATATGCATGTTTGTAAATATAACATAATTCAAATTTAGCTTTATGTAAAATGTAATTACTTATTTTTATTTTATTTATAAACTATATAATTATTACATTTTATGATTTGCTGATGCATATATTTTTAAGGAAATTAATGACTGGTTATCATTATTGATTATATGTACTAAATAAGAATAATATTTATTTTAGTACTCAAAGGATGAGCCCAAGGAAAAGAAAAACCAAAAATCATCAATTTTGAACTTAATAATAAGACTGATTCTACAGACTAGTTGGTGGCATTACAAATAAATTCTGCTATTGAACATAGAAAGTTATTGAAATACAAAATATTGAAAAGTTACTTAGCAGGGAAGGGTCAATAATTAACAAAAGAACCAAATTACAACAAAAAAACAGAAAACAATACTACTAAGATAAAATGGACAGGCAACAATGCACTGTTCCATCTAAGAAAATTTGTACCTCTTGCAACAGTAATGAAAGAAAGCAGAATTACTAGCAGCTGCAACCACATCTTGTTAAATACTGAGTGGGTTGGCTGTTCAAATGCTGAGTAAGGTCTCTATCAGCACACAGACCTTTACTCTTTTCAGAACACCACCTTTCACTTATCCTCTTTGAGATGGTTTTATATTCATGGATAACTATTTTAAAATATTCATATCAATATTGTTTTGTTATATACACACAATGGCTTGTTTATTCAGATAACAAGTTCCCCTTTGACCTTGATAACAGAAGTTAAGATAATTTATTGAATAAGGTCAAACACACAAAATGACACTTGATTCCAATAATTATTTTAACTATCAGTATTTTGCGTTAAACAAATCTATCTTGCAGCTTGTATTGCATTTGTCTGAACATAAAGCAGTGAATATTAATTTATTTCAAAGTTATCATTATCAATAAATTAGCAAAAAATTATACAGCCCAGTTTTAAATGTATGAATGGCCCATCTCATCATGAATTCGAATTTACATTAAGTAAAAATATATTTAATTCAGTCTTAGTATTAAAAAAACTTAACAATATAAGCGATAAACTTTTAAAATCTTAACAAGTAATATTATAATCAGCAAAGGGTTGTATTTTCTTTGCTGATTATGTCATCCCTCTGATTGAATCAGCTGATTAGATTGTACTTAAAAAAATATAATCAATAATAAAATCAGACATACGTTATATTCAATCATTCGTAACATTACCTTAGTTAACTTTAAATTGAGAATTAATTGTAAAATAATGGCTGACATTATAGTAACATTAAACTTCTTTACTTCAACACAAATTGAAGAGAATTAAACTATGGTAACAAACTGATAATCGTAAAGTATGTTTTCCAGAATATATACTTCAAGTGATCCAGAAATTTAATAACTTTTCAAAGTTCAATATTTTCTATGGAAATTGATGTGAAGGAGGATACAAACTCTAAGATAGGATATAATATTTTT
Organism: Stictocephala bisonia; assembly: GCA_035578905.1. Lineage (NCBI taxonomy): Eukaryota > Metazoa > Arthropoda > Insecta > Hemiptera > Membracidae > Stictocephala > Stictocephala bisonia. Next base: position 180,467 of record JAQJVL010001328.1, read on the forward strand.
TTTAGATCAGCTCTCTTTATATTTCAAACTTATGAAAGGAGAATACATATGTTTAAAATGATTTTAAAGTTATTATCAAACACATATTTTAAAGTAATTTAATTGTAAGTGTCTAACGACACATACCTGATAACATTGATTTCTTGTTTACAAACAAGTATTTTGTATCGATATACATTTGTACGCTGCCTTCAAATTTTGCATCTAAGTTACAGAGTAATATTAAATGTTAATCTAATAACAAGAAAAAGTTTCAAAATAAGAAAAGCACCGTGTTTCATATTTTCAAGAATATATTAATTTAATATTTAAATAGGTGTAAATCTTCACAATTTTACAACCAACTGTAATTAATCAATCTAAATATACTCAATTATTAAATATTCAATAAATACCAATAATTCCTTGTGAGGCCTTTAACCAGCATTTCAAGCAAGAAATTGATTTATTTCTTTATAAAGAAAACAATAAAACAAATATTAGGTTCAAAAGAATATTCATTATTCATTTATAAGTAGTTAAATGAATTGTAAACAAATATATATTTGTAATGTAATTAAGTATATAATTTTAAAATAAAATAATTTTATGATTGCAGGAATTTTCAATGGGGGTCCATTTTCACTGTTCACTAAATATGAATTAGTTTTGTTAATAAAACAAGATTTTCAGGCATTTAAATATTAAATAGATTTTATTAATTTTATTTGCTTATATCGTGGTTTGTTAAAAGCAATGGCAGATTTTTATTTTCTGTTAAATTTAATATGTAAAAATTGCTTTTTATATCATATTTTTGAATTTCTCATTGTTTGTCCAATATCTTTTTCTTCACAGTCATTACAATTAATTTCTTAATTGACAGTTAAGTATTCGTTTTGTCTTTAGGATTGTAACTTAATTTATTCATAGTTTTATAGAAAATGACAATATTTGGATTTTTCTTGAATACATTTTTCATAGTTGTTAATAATTGTTTACTGAAGGTCAAACTTGCCCAGTAATTGGTTTTTATATTCTATTTATTTATTGTATTCTAAATTTTAAAATTCTTTTCTTAATAAATTTTCTAAAAAAAAATCAGTCAAACTTCTTAGTATTTCTTTAGATAGTGCACTTTGCTGGGATGAACATGCTTTTAGTCTTTGTAAGAAATTGTCAAGGGTGCTATTTTTAATACGAAAACTAAAGAATTGTGTGAGTCCTGATGTGTTATTGATGGTGTACTTTGGTCTTTTTCACAGCCATTTAAGTTACGGTGTACGTCTCTGGGGCAATTGTAGTGCTGCTAAAAAATCTTTTATTTGGCAGAAGAAGGCAGTACGAGTGTTGGCTGGAATATCTAATCGGGAATCCTGCAGAGAATATTTTTCCAAATTTAAAATCATGACACTTGCCAATATGTATATTTATAATAATTTAATCTTTGTTAAAGAAAATATAAATGGCTTTAATACTCACAGTTTAGTACACGATTATCAAACAAGAAACAAACAAGACTTAGTTACACCAAGCATTAGATTAAGTAAAACAATGAAAAGTTACCAATATCAACAATTTAAATTATTTAATAAGCTATCATTAACAACTAGACTATTACCAAATAATAAATTCAACCAATTTATATCTAAGTGGCTTAAGGGCAACGTTTTTTATTCAGTTGAAGAGTATATGACTTGTGATATTGTATGACTAGTATATTTGTAATGTATACCTACTTTTATTTTAATCATAGTTACTGTTGTAAACATAGATATACTCGTATATATTATTTATTTTTAGATATAAACTGACGAAGCCTATTGTAATTGTATAATTATTTAATGGCTAGTAAAAATCTTGAATCCTGAATCCATTGTAAATAGTCATATTTTTTGTGTAAAAGCTCATTTTTACAAATTTTCTTCATTTATATATTTAGTGACATGAAGATTGCTCGTTTATGATTTGGCGGAAGATATGAATTATTGTTAATGCATCTGATAGGAGTGTGGTGATTTTATATAAATAAAACTTTTTAGTTTTGTTTTATTCCATCCAATCTCTTGCAATTAAAACATCTAAAAATTATAATTTTGAGTAAAAAGTAAATTTTAATGTTAGATAAATACAATTCAATTAACAAAGAAAGTTAATTTTTAAAATAACTCCACTGTTTCTTTTAGAATTTAAAGGATATTACATCAGGCACGACAATATTTAGAAACTGACTCATTTTGAATCAAATATTGTGCAATTGTTCCAAGAACATTTTTTATGTGTCAACTCTGATATTACTAAACTGCTTATTTTTCCATAGGACATAAAGAAACTTTTTCTCTAAAGTTTTCAATATGCAAAAGTGTCGTTACTGCGGAAGATGAAGTAAAACGTTGACTCAAACGTAAAATATCATTCTCACATTTAATATGTCACTAGCCGTTTGTCATCAGGAATTTTTGTGTTAAGACGTCTGTCCACCTTCTCCAGTACCGAAACTCCTCTTTCAGTATAATACGCCCTCATCTATCCATTTCGCTCGTATGCAGTTGTTATTTGGGGATTTGAGAGCTCATATATGAAGACTCTTTTCATCCTTCAAAAAAGAGCTGTAAGGATAATTACAAGAACCAACAAAACAGAATCATGCGCTCCCTATTTCGGGGCCTTTCATCTCCTTACCTTTCCATCCATTTACTTCTTGTAGTCACTTATTTTTGTAAAAAAGAACCAGCATATTTTTTTTAATTTCTGCTGTCTTAAAAAAGCAAAACCAGGAACAAGCACAATTATTACAAACCTCCACAAATCAATTTTTGCAAAAACCACACACTTTATAATTGTATTAAAATCTTCAACAGCCTCCGACCACTCTGGACCAAGAATGTAAAGTGGTTACCTTTAAGAGATATGTAAAAAAAATTCTTACTTAAAAATAGATTTTATAGTATTAAGGATTATTTTGATGAGAAATATTTTTAGTTTTAAAAATGTTTGTAATAATGAGTGCTAATGCAAGTTATTTGTTTCATGGCATAGACAATAGACAAAAATTCTTTATTTGTTGAGTACAAACTAGTACATTAAATATTATTTGGCCCATGATTCCACCGGGGCCAGGGAGTAAGCCGGAATCCCTGGGCAGCTCCGAATTAGAAGTTAAGTAAAAGAACAATAATCCCCTTTTGGTGAGTTTAAAAACTAAACAATTTTAAAAAAATATATAACACGGCACCGTTCTAGTAATATAAAAATCTAATAAATAAAAATTAATTTAAATACATACTTATAAACTGAATATCCTTTACAAATTATTATAACTTAATTACAATTGTTAAATTTATTAGCTGATATTTCACTGCAACCTCTTTTCATAACGTACGTGTAGGCTATAACAATAGCATTGACTCGACCTACCCGCCCATACAACAACAGTTGCATTGACCCACCCACCCGCCCATACAACAACAGCTGTATTGACCCACCCACCCGCCCATACAACAGTTGTATTGACCCACCCACCCGCCCATACAACAGCTGTATTGACCCACCCACCCGCCCATACAACAGCTGTATTGACCCACCCACCCGCCCATACAACAGTTGTATTGACCCACCCACCCGCCCATACAACAACAGTTGTATTGACCCACCCACCCGCCCATACAACAACAGTTGTATTGAGTACATTGAGTATTGAGTCAGTCTTACTACTAATTACATAAGGATCCTTACGTTAAAGAAACTAGAGTTTGATAATAACTAAGTTAAATATCAAACACAACAGGTTAGAAATTCTGATAAAGCATAGTGGGGATTTGTCACCAAGAAAGTTTTTAGATTCTTCTTAATTTTTTTAATTTCTGGTTCCTTTTTAATATCAATAGGCAAAGCTGTAAAGAATTTACTTCCCATTTGAGAGGGCTTTTTGTTAAAGAAAGCTAAATTGTGTTTAGATATATTGATATCATTTTCCCCCTTGTGTTATAGGAATGTATATTTGATTTAAAAATTAAATCATTAGGGTTGTTCTTTATGTACAATATACAGTCAAATATGTATTGGTCATAAACTGTTAGGATTTCAAGTGAGGTAAAATGCTTTCTTACATGATCATCATGTTTAAGTTTTAACATTATCCTTATAGCTTGTTTTTGTAATAATAGTAATTTGTTCAAGTTACAATTACATGTTCCCCATACACACACAAACCATAAGCTAAGTGAGCATGAATTTGAGCGTAGTAAATAGATTTTAAAGTAGGGAGATTGCATAAAAATGACATATGTTTAAGGGTATACAGTCCTGAGTGTATTTTTGTAAGTATTTTTTTTATATGACCGTTCCAACTTAAATGTTGATCAATCTCTAGACCCAAAAAGTTTGTGTTAACTATATTACTAATATTTGTATCACCTACTTTAATGTTTGGGGAAAAAATTTTTTTGTTCTGTCTCGTTTGAAAAGAAATAAAATTTGTTTTGTCAATGTTTAAATACAATGAATTATTTTGAAAAAAATCTTGAATTTTTGAAAGGTGCATTAGACTTGCAGATTCAATATCACTTTGATTTTTACCTGAAACGATTAAATTTGAATCGTCAGCATAGAGTACAATTTTACTTTTGGTATAAGAAATTTTCTCTATTAATGATGGAAATCCCTGTAAATAACAAATAAACAAAAGAGGACCAAGGATGGAACCTTGAGGAAGACCTTGCTTGATACTTAATTTTGTTGAATTGATTTTGACTAATTTTTGGTTTATTGTGGAAGAAATTTCTACGTATTGAAATCTATTATTGAGATAAGATTTTAACCAGTTCAAGCCTGTACCGTGAATACCCAGTGATACCAGTTTTTGTAACAATATATCATGAGAAATAGTATCGAAGGCCTTAGAAAGGTCCATGAAAATACCAATTGGTTTATCGCATTAAAGATATTTGAATTTAAAGGAATATTTGGGTAGAGAGAAATCATTATTTCATCCCCTTGTATTTCTAAATCCTTTTCACAATTTATGTCTATTTGTGATGGTTTCAAGACGGCAAAGGATAAAGTTATAGTAGTATAGTATTTAATAACTTGTAGTATGGAGTATTTTCGGGAATATACTTTTTCTGGTTCAAGAATATTCTGTAATCTACAGTAGTTACTGGGATGGTAAGATTAGAAATATGTAAATGTTTATTAAGATCTGAACTTATAAAAATTTTGCAGTTTTATTTAGAATTTTTTGCATCTTCATTAAATTTTGGTGAGAGTAGTCTTTATCAAAATCTATGTATGATATAGAATTTGCGTGTTAGTTACTCTATCATAATATTATGTTTTCCTCAAAATAACAATAGTGTTACGGTACTTTTGTCAGCTTACAGAGAGAATACATTTTTAGTTAAATTGAAGCCTCTAGAAAGTGTATATTAAAATAAAATATTATTAATAGAATACCTTTAACACATTTCTTCATAATTTACTGTACGAAGTACATTTCAACTTCTATGAAGTCATCTTCAGGTACATGTAATTTATGAAGAAATGTGTTTAAAGTATTCTATTAAAAACATTTTTAGATTTGAATGACATTACTTTAAGATTTTGACAGTCAATTTGATTCTTACAGCCTCACAAATTAAATCTGCTTGTAGGATCATATAAGATCTTGGCTTTTAGCCTTGCCATGGTCAATAGGCCTGTTTATAGACCTTCTACCTCACATCCATGTTTCCTGTTAATGTTAATATATTCAGAGTTCCTAATCATACCCTTTAGCTTTTCCATGTTGAATTTGTTAATCCTATCGTTAATTTGAGCCTTAGAGTTTTGAAAGCTTTATTTATTTCACTACCTGCTAGCTGAGCCTCGCACCTTCTCCAGAGCCCCACTTAACATTATTCTACAGTTCCTAAGGAACCTGACCTTGAAGGCACATTCTTTGCTGGCCTTGCCCCTACAGGCACTCCCCTACTTTATGCCGTTGCCCACCTTCTACGATGTGGATGAGGGACTGGTCTTCAGGAGGCTCCGTTTGGTAACGTCCAATATTTACTAACAGAGAGGTTTAACTTCAATATTATCTAACATTATACGTCCAAGTTTTTCTTCTACTTTACTTTTTTTCTAAAAATATGCATAAGATAAATTTAGTCAATTATTTAAGCTCGTCCACTGGTCTTCTTCTTAAATATCTTGTACGTTTTTCACTCTTATCTGAAGTCTTGTTGGGTCAAGGATGGTTTGGTAATCAGTCATAAAAAGGCTTATATAAGTTGTCTGAATAAGTGCAATAAAAACACTAAATTGTATGCATTAAAATTACTTAACAAATATAATGAACAAGTAATTAAAAAATGTTAAGGAGTCTTGAGCCAAGGTCATGACTATTTTGAATGTTTACTGATTATAATAATAATAAATTTATAAAAATACTCAAACAAAAATCTAGAGGGCATTTTTTTTATCAATGTTTAAGATTTAACAAAATTTGGCCCATTAAATTATTCTTTAGCAAAAAAGATATTCGGCTAGTATATTTATAGTTATTTGATGAAATATAATGTTTAGTATTTTTTAATAGATATATGTTGTTAGATAATTATTATTGAGGCAGTTGAGTTTGAGAAATAAAGTTAGTTTTTGTATACTTCTTTTTGATTTTTTTGAAATAATTTTGTTAAAATTCTCAATATTACAAAACATATGATTTGGTGAAACAAACAAAAAATTCTCCTATTTCTTAACCTGTATCTGTTATTCAGTACCGGAAGACCGAGCTACGCTCAGTTGAATTTTGCAAACTAAAGAGGTAGCATCCATATCTCCCAGAAGATCCTGAGGATTGTTTGTTGTTTATTAAACCTTGTACTTTATTAATAAATTTCTGATCAGAAGTCTTTACCTTTAGCCTCTTTGTGGAACTCGGCCTGCAGCCTAGTAGCAAAGCTCAGCCTACAGCCTCTTCAAGACACTCTATTACTCGGTCTACGGCCTCGCGAGGGAAAAGTTCAGCCTGTGGTCTCACCAAGGCCATCAAGGCACTCTGCTACAGTTCCATTTGTGGATCTCGGCATGTCTGCTCGTGAGTAAGATCGGTCTACGACCTCGCCAGGATTCTTAAGCAGTATGACCATGAATTTTGTTTTTGGGGGCAGTGGAGCCTATAAACAGTTTTTTCTAAAATGTGATAGCATATTTGTAATTAAGTGAAGAATACCTTTAATTTGATACCCTACTTGGGTGTATTAGTTTAACATTACCCAATTTTGGGTTTTTGAGCATATTTTTTATTTGGGGGGGAGTCAGAGCATACGCGGCAAACATGTATATACCCAGCCTCTACTTTGCCTCAAACGAGGTTAACAAATATATCAAAATAAGATATTTCTGTTGATAGGACAGTTCCAAAAACGTCCCCTAGAGTGCAGCATCAACTTAGACATGTCTTTGGCCAACTCCCTCCACCTATCAAAAATGTAAATCATCTATGAATGAAAAGAAGCGTACCCCGCACATGGGCGCGGCTCCAATTCCTGCCTTTGCACACGCGTAAAATGGATATATCCTCGGCCTGTTGCTCCACCCAAGCACATTGTTTTCAACACTTATCATTCTTTTTCTTTGTTTTAAAATTTTCAATTATCTTGTTGTAGTTATTATTGAGATACTGTTAAAATTGTAAACTAAAATGTTGAAAATTTTTTATATTTGTACTTTTCATTATTATTGTACATATACAATAAAATAGCTTTAAAAATTACCATTTTAACTTTAAATATAAATCTAAATTTTGTATGTTCCTTCATGTTTCTAAAACTTAAAAAAAAATTAACCTCACTTTATTAAAATTATTTTTTTTACATAATTACACATTACTTTAAAATAGAGCAAAATAATTTTTGTGTGCGATGGGTTAAATGTTGTTTCTTTCAAAATGTAATGATATAATGTGATTTAGAAGGTAAATACCAATAGTTTGATACCCTACGTTCTGTTTTAAGTTGACAATGGTTCCATAATGTTTTTTTTTCTGCTAAAAGTCGATAACACAGTATGTCTTGGAGCCTCTGGAGCAGAAATCAGACTTTTCCTAGGGTAGAGACCAGAGCCAATAGCTTTTTTTGTGATCTGAACTCCAAAAAAATTTAAAATCCTTTGAGCAAAAAAATAATGTTGTCCGGACGTAGCTTGTTTTAAATAATAAGATAAATGTTTTAGGATACACGTCTTGGAAATGCTTGAAGCGTCCTCTTTGAATAAATAATGCTACCAAGTGGTTACCACACTTGGCTGTGACAGATAATGATTACTGTATGAATGATAAGAATGATTATTTCATGAACCTAACAGCATTTCAGCTAGCATCACTGCTCTGGTTACAGTTATAGGGATTTGAAAAACTTAAAATATTGCACATATACTTTGAGACTAATAAACTTCATTATGCCTAAATTATGCTTTAGGGGCCATCACTAAATTACATAACACTAAAATCTGCCTTTTAGTAGGCCTCTCTCCCCCCCGTCTAACGAACTTGTTACAGTAATACAAAAGCCCCCCTCCAATACTTGTCATCCACTTTACTGCATATTTTTGTTTATGATAAATTCACTGTTTAGACTTTGTTCCGTTTGTTTAAATGAATAAATGAATTTATTTCCCATAGATAATTACATAATACATGCATGAAAAAATGTGAGAAATATACTGGCCACTTTAACCAGTAGCGTGGCCAGTTTTACAATAGAAAATTATAATTAAATTAACAAGTAAATTGGAGTCTAGCATTATAAGAAATATATACTTAATATTTAGCCAACTGTAACATCTGAGGATTTTAAATAAGACAAATAAAAATAAATATAACTGCAATTATATAAAATATGGAGTAGTAAGTAATTGTAAAGAAGAGAATTGTATTTAAACTAAGACATCATTGAAATATTCTACATACTGCTGAGAAGAAAGCCAAGTGATTGTTTGCTTACAAAAATGTTTGAGATTATTAATATTCTTGATTTGAAGTAGTATTTTATTAAAATATTTGGACCCCAAATATAAAAAGGAATGACGGAAAATAGTTTTGTTGACTTTAGGCAATTTAAAACAATTATTTACGAAACTTCTTGTACTATGTGGGTGATTGGGCATAATGTTTTCTCTATTTCCGCTTCTAATAAAAAACAATCTCAAAACTTTAAAAATGAAAAGTTGCTGTATGGGTAGAATTTTTAACTGTTGATATAATGGAAAGAAATGTGTTCGTTTAGATTTTTTAAACATTATACGTAAAAAGTAATTTTGAGTAGTTCTCAGCCTGTCAATTAATGTTTTGTATGTTCCTCCCCAACATGGCAAGGTGTATTGTAATCTTGAATTTATTAATGCAAAATATAGTGTTCTTAACAAATGGACATTACAAAAATTTCTCAAAAAATAAAATGTTCTTATCTGTGATCGTAATTTGGCGTGTAAATCTAAAATATGCGGCTCAAATGTAAGTTTTTCATCAAATGTAATTCCTAAATATTTAATAGTTTTTACTTGTTCTAATGGCTGGCAGGTACAAAGTTGGAAATCACAGGTTGAGGAATGAAAAATCAGTGGATAGTTTGTTTTCTAATGGGAGGGGGGAATTATATTACTAACTTTAAAATATTTTGTTTAAATGCTGTACTTTGGAGGAGAACGATAAAATGTTGTGAATAAGCAAATTGTTGAGGTTTAATAGTTATGTAACGCTGCGCAGAAACTCCTCAACCTCTCTCGTAATGGTGTATAACACCTACAAAAAACATCATTTTTTGTAGGTGTTATGCTGCTTCTCTTTAGGCATTGTGTTATTTAGGGACAACCCCTTAGTTGCTAAGTTACATAAAATACAATACTATAAATATTAATTGTTTAGTTAACATATTACATGTTGTTATATGTACAAGTGAACATCAAACGACAAAAATTCATTACAAGTACAAAATGTAAGTTACAAGTATTTTAATGATCGATTTCATTCTTTTGTGAATAACTCTGGTCTAAAGTAGGTAAGAGTGGTTTACCGAAATCAATTACCATAGAATTTGTAAATTTTGTAATTATACTGTAATAAATTTTTCACTACACTACTATGAGTTTAGCTGTTTTCGTTATGTGTTTACAACCTGCGAAACATCATATTTTCAACAGCTGTCTATTGTTTACTACCGAAAAGTAACATTGTTTACAACCGAAAATTTTCCACAGTCAACAATACCTGTTTTTATTCCGTAGTGTAGTGAAAAGTATCGTTCAAAACTCGAGTGAAAGTGTTTTGTATGTACTCGACCATTTGAAGTGCTCGACAAGTCTCGCATTTCAAACATATGGTCTCGAACATGCAAAACCCCACTTTCCACTCTTGTTATGAAATATACTATTTGTTGTCTGATTTAACGGTTAATATTAAAGGTTAATTTTAATATTAACCTTTAAGTGCTATGCCGCATGGCCTACGGATATACCCAAAAGTGCTAAGTAGTTTTGTGCAAAAATGTAGAGTTCTGTTAAAACACTCATAGATTCGTTATTTGTTGTCATATCTTCATACCTTTTGTTTTTTATTGTAAGACATAATAAATAGAGAATAGCCCTATAACAATAAAATACATATTAAAGTATTTTTTATTTATAAAAAAATAAATAACTTTTGTTTTTATTTTTGTAATTACAAATAAAATCAGTGCCTAAATATTTTTTTTACCAATTCGACTATAAAGAGCATCTAATGAAGAACAAATTTCATATATTTTCAGTTCATTTTTATAAAAAAAATAAGGAGTATAGAGGAAATATAAAAAATATTGTCCTTGCAAAAGTTAGTTGACCTCGATCTTCCTTAGCGTGAAAAAAATATAAAGTCGACTGTCGGCAATCGAATGGCCATATATCGATTCTCTAATACCTTTGGAATAAAATGACATTGATAGCGGCCAGTAAAATAAACAAGTCTGTCGTAAATATATATATATAAAATATGTAGCATCTACTATGTAGACTCTTGCACTTTTAGACATAAACAACCATAATACACTTTTTTGCACTAAAAGGGTAAACATTACTAACAGTTATTCTAATAATTAAATAAATAGATTGATAAAATATAAAAAATTAAAAATTGAAATGATTTACCCCAGACAGAGTTATCAATAACTATCATCCTTTCAGTATGTACTGTTATGCTACGGATCATGGCAATTACTATGAGCACCACCCAGGTAATTGTGCCCACCTCCCTGCGCAGTGGGGTTGGGTACATCCTGTCAATCCAGGAGCTCTTGGATGGTGCTATAATGGCAGTTACTTTGCCTGTAGGTTGAGCCAGAATCCTCCTAAATGGTGCCCAAAAAGATCTTGATCACCCTTCCAGAATAATTTTGGCCACAGCTTCGGAACCTAGACTTTCAGCTGATAGTCAATCAGTCTCAGTGGGAGTGCCAATTTTTGGTCTTCAGTTTGAAGTAGAAGTAACATTGAACAGTGACAGTTCACAAGCAGTGAGAGATATTGTGTGAACACATACTCAAGTGCGTTCAGTGACATTATTGCAAATAATAGTGGTTTAATTTATGTATTAAAATAATATCTGTCTAGTAATTTAAGTTTGTAAATAGCTCATAGGTTGTAATCTAGTTAATTAGTATGTGTAAATAAAAAAAACAGTTAGTAGCCATAGAATGGAATCGCCTTATTAAGACCGTCACAGAGTATTAGGAGGAGAGTGGCACAGAAAAAAAGAGGACACCTAAATGGCTTGCAGAATCTTTTGTCGATCACAACATCTAGAGGTAGCAATGCGTTTTGTTACAGTCCCTTCTCTGCAGTAAGAATTCCATAAAACTTACGTTCTGTAGCCCATTAAAAATGTCAGGGCCAATGTTAGACGGATTTCTGTTGAACAGGACCATTCTGTGAAGCTAACCAGTGTCAAGGTTTAACGTAACTTTTAACATGTATACATGAGGTTGTCTAATAAAAGAACACATCCGAATCACACAGGTAGCATTTACGTCATAGGGAGGCTGTGTTTTTTTCTACCTTCACTTCTATAACAAAACAAACCGCAACAATGTAAAACATCTGATATTAGTACTCTCGATGACACTTCAATCTGCGCTGTTTAATTTTGAATATGGTTTTGTTTTGAATTGTGGATTTATATGACTATGTTTGTGAAATGCCCGGAATAAGGTATGCTGTTGCAGTTTGTAATAATAGCCGCATAAAATTAAAATGCTAGAAATTTAAATAATTATAAAATACTCTTGAAAACAATGCAGTAATGGTTTTTAGTCTGTAGTTTTAATTGTTCAGCACGCTGTGTTGGAGGCACAGAGTACTGTAAGTGATACACTTACTCTGTGGTTGGAGGTTTGCCTATGATGTCACAACTCAGCTTATATAAAGCATATGAGAATAAGGCAACCTGTTATATAGGAACCTTGAACCATTGTCCCTGTAACAAGGCTTGTGTAACAGTTAGTTTGGCCAATAAATGCCACAATGTATGAAAAAATACATTATGTGTATACACAGGGCCTTTGCACTTGCTCCAGTGTGTGGGACTCACACCTATTTAAAACTCATCTGTTCAGGAGTTTTTCATGCAGGTACAGTAGAGTCCCGCTAATCCGAACATCGGTAATCTGATAATCCGCTTAATCCGAAACAGATATTGAAAACATATTTTGCCAAAATTAAAATGCAGTTACCGTAAAAACCACTACTTTATATCTAAAATGAACAAGAAAATATTATTTCAAGAATTTAACTGTTAATAAACTTTTTAAATATTACTTTGGTTTGAAAATATCAATTGAATCTCTTTGCTTTAAAGAAGAATTCCTCTCCCTCGAAACTAAATACGCCAGAATCTAAACATGGTAGCCACTGGGGTTGTGTCGTGGTGTAGCTCTAAGTAGCGTAATCGTAGCCAACAACAAAACAGAGAAATGTAAACACACGAGTTCAAACTGTTGATAAGAGATTAATAGTGGAATTGGGAACAGTCCTGTCTGAGGAAGCGTGAGAATGCCAGAAATATGCACACAACTTCTGTCAGCTGATTACATGTCCTAGTGGCGAATGCAGTGGAATCAAGTAACCCTGGGGCCGGGATCGAATTCCGCTAGTGACTCCAACTTTTTGTCTTGAAAAACTGTGTTTGATCTTACATCTCAGTTGAATGTAATCTTCTATTTAAGGATCATTCTACTTTTTATAATCATAGGCTATTATTGTATTCAAAACTTAATTACTGTACTTAATGTTAGGCATATTACTTATGTTATGTTTTATCAAAAGAGCATTTTAAGAAAATCTGTTTAATCCGAAATGGATTTGGTCCAAATTATTTTGGATTACCGGGACTCCACTCTATTAGATTACTGTAAAAGTCACTGTTTTTTTTTGTGTTACTAGGTATAAGGAATAATAAAACAAAATAGCTTTGAAGAATTAGAATTTTGATTCTTTTTACCTTAAATGAGTGTTATCGAAGAGAACACCTAATTTATACTGGTGTTCAAAGGGTTAATTAATTTTATTTATTTATTTATTTTTTTTAAGTTTAAGTATAATTTCTAAATATCATAAGGCAGTAAAAATACATGATTTCTGTAATTCTAGTTACACATTTTTAAAGCTTACATAATGTTCAAGGAACACTGATAAAATCACCTAATCCAAAAAATACCTTTTTAAACAAAATGGTCCATCATTAATTTTATTCTAGCCATGCAATACTCTAATGACATTCTGAATACAGTTGATTGATTTTATTTGGTGAATTTTATTTAGTTACATCAGGTGACTTTATCTTCAACCCTATGACAATATTGCTATATCACATTCAAAGGCTACACAGTAAAAGAGGAAGAATAGCTCAAGTCTGCATTAAAGACTCCATTGTACTCAGTCACCTGCACTGCTATCAGCTGATAAGTGTGGCCAATAAGAAGGGGAGATGGAGATGACGATTTACCCCACTCCGAATCAGTCAACAAATTTCCCTAAAAAACACATAAAATAACATTTAAATCATGAAAGCCTTATTTTATACAACAAACATGTTCAAACTAGTTTTTAAGTTTTGTAATAAATATCTAATTAATTAATAATGTTAGACATAAATTTAAAAGGCCATTGATACAAATTTGTTGGCAACATTTTGAGACCCATCCCCCCCACCAAAGCTGGAAAGCGTGCCAACCGGGGGATGGCTCAAAACAAGTCGAGCGATGGGATCACGGGTGGCAGTTGGAGGGTCCAAAATAAAACTCGGCAGCTGAGCAAAACTACTTTTTATTATCAAGAAAGCAATAAATTAATTAATAAAAAAAAAACGGCAGAAGGCCACAATCAAATTCGCACTTAAATAAATAATAACAAACACTAAAATTAACAAGATACTACACATTAATAACAAACGCTATAAATACCACAAACTCTACAAATACCAAAATTGCCAATAAACAACTACATGGCCTATCTGCAGTTTAGCCGGCGACCCCCAAAACGTAAGATAAATTTAGTGCCCACATAAAAATTGAAAATTTAGAAAACTTCTGGCAAACAACAATTAAACCGGCAATTTAGCCCAAATCCCATAATTCCACCGGGCCAGGGAGTAAGCCGGAATCCCTGGGCAGCTCCGAATTAGAAGTTAAGCAAAAGCACCATAATCCCCTTTTGGTGAGTTGAAAAATTAAACAATTAAAAAGAAAATCTAACACGGTACCGTTCGAGTAAAAATGCACTTCAAGACATCTATAATATAATTAACAACAACAAAAAATAAATAACGATCACTAGGCCTAAACATATAAATAAATGAATAACATACTTTAACAATGGGGACCTAACAAATATAAACTCTAAAATATCTAACAACAAAATAAACTACTTAAACTAAATAACAGTAAATATAATAAATATTAACATCCAAAAAAAAATGTTGTGTATTTTAAAGCTTTTATTTTTTCTTTTAATAAAAAAAAATATAAGTCCCCATGGCTGTTTCATCAAATCACTGTCCAGTTCTAGGCCTAGTCCACATAAATATGTCCACAAACATTTTTTTTCTTCTTTTTTTTATATTTCACATTAGCAACCCCCAGCTCAGCCGCCGGACAAACAAGATGGAAAACACTGACCTGAGGACAGGAGACTCATACCACAAAGATGTAGAGCGGGTAGCGGGCGCCTCCAGGCTCCAACATGGTCCTCAGGCCAGGCTAGCAGTGCAGAATGGTCGGCAATCCCCGGACGGCAGGCCGAGGGCAGAAACGTCCCACTCAAGGACCCTGGAGTTTTAGTTTGTCTAGCCGAACATGTCTATTTCTGCAGGCAGCACAAGACAACTGAACAGCCAGGCCAACCTGACCGAAGCTGCTGGAACACGGAACGAAACGGAACTGGGCCAACGGCCACCAAAGTACGCGAATCGCCGGGCAAAAGCGAATCTCAGGCAGCCTGGCAGACAACGACGAAAAAAAACGTAATGTACCGGTCAAAGACCCGGTACAATTTAAAATTAATAGATAGATTTATGACTTTTAATGTCAACAAATGCATGAAATGAAAAATGAAATAATATTTAAAATGACTTTATTGTACACACAATTGGTGAGGTTAGGACTAAAAAGTCCTCTCTTACACCTAACCATAAGCGTGAATAAAATGTTAATATTCAAGCACAAAAGAAAGATAGCATAGATGGTACACATTTATAAAAATCTGCAATTATAGAGCTAAAAAACATTTGAAGTAGAATGTATTGTGTACAACAACCAGATATGTAACCATTGTTTTAAATTGTTAACAACAAATTGACTCAATAATACTAAAGTTTATTACATAAACCTCAAATTTTTCAATGTAACAACCATATAAAACCAGACTGTCACTATTTTAATTTAATAATTTTGCCTTTTCATCCTTCAACTATTAGTATAGATAAACATAAAATATAATTACCAGATTAAAAACAAACAGTGTTGTTTGTGCATTAGTGTGGTTAGGAAGGCAACCATGCAATTTTTTGGTGTAAGAGTGGCATATTCTTTGAATACAAAATAAAAAGAAGGGGTTAAACTACAGACTCTTGAGGATTACCACAGATGACTATTTGAACAAAATTTAAATGTATGCATTTTGTACCAAAGTATATTACAGTTATTGATTTGATTAAAATACCAATAATAAGATACATTTGAAACAATTTTAGTGATTTTTTAGTAATTAGTTAAAAAACACATTTTTTTATAAGATCTATATTGAGAATATAAGACGATGTTCAAGAGTAAGCAAAGGAAGTTATCTTAACATTAACATTATACCCTGATTAACAATAGAAAGATACTTTTTAAATACAGGGTGTAACTGAAATACTTGGACAAACTTTCAAAAATCTTTTTATTGCCATTAAACTTACAACAAGTAATAGGCCAGGTCAACTTACTCACTAAGATACAAACTGAGAAATAGTTATATTATTTAAGCATTTCGTGTACATTAACAAAAAACTCATCTAGTGTACAAAAAGCTTTTTTTACAGGAAATTTGTAATTGCTGTTTTAAAATGTTTCAAATCAAGATTCTATACATGAGCTGGCAAACTATTGTATAATCTTAACTGCATAGATCTATGACTGTTATAACTTTGCACAGTCTTAGTGCTGGCTGTTCTAACTGGGTGCAATTCCTAGTTCTATATGTATGCACTGTATTGAGTTGATTAAAATCCTCTATGTGGCTTTTTACATAAAACAGATTGGCTTGGATAAATAAGCTAGGCAGAGTTAGTTAGTATAGATTGCTCAATAAAATGATAAGACTAGGGCCGAAGCCTTTAAAAACGGTAAAAAATGAAAAAAAATTACAGTAGAATGAAACTCATTGGAAAAGGAGGGGAATATGATCAAAATAAAAGGAAAAATAAATTACGGTCAATCCGAGTTCGGGAAGTGGGAGGTGGTGAGTTTTTAAGGGTAAAAAATGGTTTATCTTGATTTCCGGCTAAACTACACGTCCTATGCAAAACAGTTAAATAGCAAAGTTGTAGGTAATAAAAAGATCTACAACTTTTTTATTTGCAATTTTTTCACATAACCTCAAAATTTGGGTGAAAAATTCAAAAAACCAAGTTTTTGGTTTTTTATTTATATCTTTTTCAAAAAAAATTTTTTTTACGAAATTTGGTGAAAACTTACCTTATTATGTCCCAAATACACTGTAATTTATTTGATTTAAAATATTTATTTTTTCGCCTTATTTTCACTTAATATCAAAAAAGCACCCTAATTTTCAATCGAAAATTCTGACGTCAAAATATCAGCTTTTTTTAAAAAGTTTGGGGGCTTTTTGTTCGTTGAAATATCTACTTTCTGATGGTGTAAAAAAATATACATTACTATAGGAAATGTTCTCAGAAAATGCAAAAAATTGAAAAAAACCCAAATTCGAAATTTTTTTTTATCATTATGTAAATGTTGAGGTATTTATTAAAATTTACACTTTAATTACTCAAAAAAAGTAAGATTTCATGTTTTATTCATAAACGAAAAAATTTCAAATTAAAATATACTTCTATAATTAACAAACAAATAAGTTAATAAAGTTAATATTTAATAAGACATCTACAATATTTTGAAAAAGTTGTAGAATCTTATTTAAATAATATTTGTAGATGTCTATTTACTGCTGTTTTAAGATAGTTTATATACCTGAGTGACCTTCGGTAAATTTTAGCCCATTGTAAGTTATTTCATAGAGAAGTGGGGACGGACCTAGGAGGGTCTGGGCTGGGCCTTACTACATACCTGCTATTTCGTAGCAGCTGTAAAAACCGTTAGCCAGTATTTGAGATACAGAGCAGTGTACAACATCGTTTTTAAAAATACACGTGCAGGCTGAGTTACTCTAAGTGAATTGTGAGAAATTTACTTATTCAAAAAATCGTTTGGAATCTACATAGCAAGGTAAATACTATCTGTATTTTAATCTATATTAATCAACTTTAAAATAAAAATAGTAATATTTTCTTTAATAAATAGTATGTTTAACGTAACATAACCTAAAAAATTAAAATTGAATGATATTTTAGTACAAGAATAAAAAATAGTAGTTTCGTTTATTTTAAACAAACAAATTTAGTTATACTCATGATAAAACTTTGAAGGCATTATTAATTTAATTTTGTCTTTTTAGATTATCAGTATGGATGGATCTGTTTGTATAATCTGCAATAAGTCAGATGACAAGCAAGTAATTTACAAATATAAAAAAAATTTTCAACAGGTATGATCCTTTTCCACAGACTGATGACATTATGTCCATTTTTTCTGGAATTATTGGCAATGATTCAGTAAATTGCCATGAAGCGTATGAAGAAGGAAAAAAATCTTTGCAAGCTATTGTTGGAGTGAATTTTGGCAGTGTAAAATTTAAAAGGAAAAACAAAGTCTTGTCTCTTAAAACGGTTCAATCTTCCATTAAAGTAAACGAAGATATTATAGCCATCGATCCATTATTGCTATTTCAAAGGATATCGTTAACGATCGACAGTAAAAAAAGATATGGAAACTTATTTACAATATGAGCTTGCACCTTTTCCATTGTCACTTTTTACAGAAAATGGCCTCAGGGAAAATTTAAAATCTCAACTCTACGAATTATTTGTGAGTGTTAATAGACCAACGCATTCTGAAAGCATAGTGCATGTCGTCGATGGTGGATTTTTACTGCACAAAGTAATTTGGCAGAAAAATGAAACGGTGGAAGAGATCATTAATAAATATTTGCGCTATGTAGAAAAACATTACGCAGCAAGCAGCTATATTTTCTTTGATGGGTACCCCGAAATTAAAAATCAGCTACTGTCACAACAATACCAGCAGCTACTTCAACTAAAAGAGGAGAACGTAATCGTAGAAAAACCTCAGACAATATTCCAGAGTTCGATTATCAAAACCATACAAAAATACCATTTTCGCAAGATAAATTTTTATCTAACGAGAAAAACAAGGACAAAATAATAAAAACTTTAATGAAAAGAATACAGTCACAAGGATTTTCCTGTAAACAAGTTGAAGAAGATGCTGATGCTGACATAATTAAGACCTCGATAGAAGTTGCCAGAGATACTAATAAAACTGTCATAGTTGTGGGTCAAGATATCGATCTTTTGGTCCTTTTAAATCAATTAAATTCAAATAATCATGACATTTATTTTCTCAAACCAGGCTCTGGAAATGGAAAGGATCTATTTTTCACGTCTAATAGTTTCAAACATGAATCCTTCAAAAATATTGTTGCATTTCTGCATTGTTTTTCTGGTTGCGATACAACATCTGGATTTGCCGGAAAAGGAAAGAAAAGTATCGTTAACTCATTATTAGACGCGAAAAATTTATCAAATTTGGCCAATGTTTTTTTATAAAAAAGATGAAAGTAAAGAAAATATAAAAAAATGGATTACAATTAATCAAATCTATTTATAAATGTAAAAAAGAAAAAATAACACTAAATCAATTAAGGTTTCAAAAATATCAATTGGCAAAAATTAAATCATCCTTCATTTTGGCAAAGCTCCCCCCCACAGAAGGAGCAGCAGAACAACATTGTTACAGAGCATATTATCAGCTTCAAACTTGGTTGGGTAACGAATTGACAGCAACAGATTGGGGCTGGAAGCAACATCAGCGTGGCATTATGCCCAAATTTACAGAAAAGGATTTAATTCCGGAAATATTGCTCAAAACTATTTGCTGCAGCTGTGAAACTGGATGTAACAGTTTAAAATGTGGTTGCCGAAAACATGGTTTAAAATGCACAAATTTATGCACTAATTGCCAGGGTTCTGAAAGTTGCTCCAATATGGAAGAAAAAGTCTACGAGGAAGTAAATGATTCAGATGAAATTGTAGATGAAGAACCAATGCAGACTGGAAATAACATTGGAGACGAAGATGATGGTCTTGAAGATTTCGACGATCAACTAGAGTTGGAAAGGTTTGTCGAATCTAACGATGAAGAAATGCCTTCAAAGAGACAAAAAGTAATGAATAACTGATTAGAATTTCAGATAAGGTATTTCTAAATAACAAGATTAACGTTTTTGAAAAAAAATATAATGAATAACGTAATCAGAATTAAGTATCTAAATTCAATAGTACGATTTACATGTATATTTATATTGTATGAGATTTTCTATGACATGAATGTAATTTGAATTAAATAAATAAACTTTCCAACTTAAAAAAAATTGCAGCAATCACATTTTTTTGATGAAATTGTACATAATGATAAAAATTTTTTTTCGAATTTGGGTTTTTTAAATTTTTTGCATTTTCTGAGAACATTTCCTATAGTAATGTATATTTTTTTTACACCATCAGAAAGTAGATATTTCAACGAACAAAAAGCCCCCAAACTTTTTGAAAAAAGCTGATATTTTGACGTCAGAATTTTCGATTGAAAATTAGGGTGCTTTTTTGATATTAAGTGAAAATAAGGCGAAAAAATAAATATTTTAAATCAAATAAATTACAGTGTATTTGGGACATAATAAGGTAAGTTTTCACCAAATTTCGTAAAAAAAATTTTTTTTGAAAAAGATATAAATAAAAAACCAAAAACTTGGTTTTTTGAATTTTTCACCCAAATTTTGAGGTTATGTGAAAAAATTGCAAATAAAAAAGTTGTAGATCTTTTTATTACCTACAACTTTGCTATTTAACTGTTTTGCATAGGACGTGTAGTTTAGCCGGAAATCAAGATAAACCATTTTTTACCCTTAAAAACTCACCCCCTCCCACTTCCTGAACTCGGATTGACCGTAATTTATTTTTCCTTTCATTTTGATCATATTCCCCTCCTTTTCTAATGGGTTTCATTCTACTGTAATTTTTTTGGTTTCAAAAATTATCTAGGCTTACAGCTATCTTGTTTTTTTCAAACCTGTCATCAATCTGATAGTGCGCTTTTGGCATCGGAAGACATCTTGTGCTGCCACTTAGTTGCCCCATAACATAACATATAACAAATGACAGTGGAAAAAAAAGTAGGCCATAGCCAAAGTATTCTTATCAACGTTAAATTTAAGCTTGAACTAGAGGAAGTATGCTCTACTATATGTGTATTGGTTATCTTATATTGTTTCACAGAACATGCATACAGGTATTTCAATTATCCGCAAGATTGTATAACGCTGTACAACTTCTTGGTTCGAAGTCACCTTGAGTATACTACTGTTTTTTGGAGTAAGAAGTATACCGATGCAGCTGTCGAGGCCGTCCAGAGGAAACTCTTGTGGATGATGTGGATGCTTATATGTGACCTACCCACCCGCCTATACACGTACAGTGGTAATTACCCGCCCGCCCGCCGCATACAGGTACAGTGGTAGTAACCCACCCGCCCACCCATACACGTACAGTCCAATACCACTGTCCGTGTATGGGTGGGTGGGTGGGTCAATACCACTGTCAGTGTATGGGTAGGTGGGTGGGTATATAACGATTCAACCAAAAACGAAAAGTAAGCATGTTTTATTTTGCCCACAGAGATAACATTATTACTATCATATGTAATGTTGACTGGGAATATTTTTAACGTAGAGTGTAAATACGTATTTAGAATAATACTTATGAAATCCTAAAGACAGATGTTTGATTCCACATGAGAGCCTTGTTTTCATCTCATTAGACTTTAACTCTGTAAAATTAACTCTGTACGTGTATGGGTGGGCGGGCGGGTCATTACCACTGTACATGTATGGGTGGGTGGGTGGGTCATTACCTCTGTACGTGTATGGGTGGGTGGGTGGGTCATTACCTCTGTACGTGTATGGGTCACTGAATAATTTAAATGTAAGCCTAAGTCGATATGCATCATTTTAAAGGTTTTAACCCTAGAACTGATGATACTTATTTTCCAGAATGATGAGGCCCTTTTAACTGGTTTGTTGATATATTTAAAAATAAATCAAAATAAATATACAGTGAGCCTAAAATATATGTTGTTGTATATCATTTTATTCCATTTGAACTACAGAATAACAAAAAGCAATAATATTTATTATTTTCTTACATCAAAATATTTTTTTTTCATTAGTAATAAAAAAATTAATAAAATCAAAATAATATTTTTACTTTACCTGTTTACAGTTTTTGTTCCACAGGAGCAAGACACAAATGTTAAATATAAAAAATGTTCACCATTTCATAGAATAAAAAACGTTATATGTACATTTTCATCATAATATAAAAAATAAGAAAGTTATTTACAAAAAACTAAATTATATACAAGGCTGCTGTGATGAATGACGCTTAGTCCGAATCATCTTCAGATGCCTTCCTTTTTCTCCCAGTCTGGGTAGGCCTATAGAAATGTACCAATTTGGGGTAGCATGTAGGTTTAAAAAATCTAATCTAGCATCTATCTAATCTAAAAAATCTAAAAAAAATAAAAATCTGCCAACGAAACATTGTCCGCAAATTCTTCTGCAGATATATCACTTTCGGCATCTGAACTAATGTATTCATCGTCTAGAATATTCCGAATGTCTTCTGATCCGACAGGATCATCCATTTTAGGTTATAATAAAAACAATAACAATTAATAATCCACTCACGAACAGTAACAATGCGACACTGGAGCACGCCCGAGCGCCAAATCGTTTCCCGCGCATCGCCATCAGCTGGCAATGATGCGTGCGCATGCGGCATTTAGATTTATTTTCAGCCAGTAAACAAATCACTGATCATTCGGATATTACTATCGATGTAGAAAACAAAACAGAGAATCGATTAGTGTAAATCACAACAACATAGATTAAGTGGTTACGGAGCTACGCGGCCGTGAATTAATGCGTCGTAAAACGCGACTTTATCAGTAAAGGGATACGTAAATGAGTCGTAATTTACGACTCATATCAGTTCTAGGGTTAATTAGTAGACGTCATGCCGCAAGCTAAACCTCAAAAAGTTAATCCTAAACAAAATGGCGGCGATCAAAAGTTTCAATACTTAACTTATGTGCACGTTCAAGATTGGCTTCATTTTATTATAACCATAATATTAAAATATAAAATTAAGATTAGATACAACCTGGTTGGTATGTGAATGTGATTAGATACAACCTGGTTGGTATGTGAATGTGATTAGATACAACCTGGTTGGTATGTGAATGTGATTAGATACAACCTGGTTGGTATGTGAATGTGATTAGATACAACCTGGTTGGTATGTGAATGCTAATCTATTTGTCATCAGGATGTATTCCCAGAAGCTTTACTGATTTGTTCTTTAAACTATTTAATTTGAGAGTAAATATAATATTTTCGGTTTTTCATTATTAACTTTCAATCCATTAGATAAGAACCACGAATTTGCCCTCTCAACCACTGTAGCAGAATTTTTCTGCACTAGATCCAATGAATCCTCCTTGACCAGCAAGGAAGTGTCATCAGCATAAGGACTACTTTAGATAGTATATTAAATGGTAAACCATTTATCATCACAGTAAACAAAAGCAGCCCAAGAACAGATCCCTGGGGCACGCCTCTGATAACAATTTGAGCATCAGACTCCTGGGCTCCTAGTATAACAACTTGACTTTGATTATTTAAGTAGGATTTCAATTCTTTACTCATTCACCTTAACTCTATACATATCTAATTTAGTCAATAAAATGTCATCAAATAACATCAAACGCTTTACTTAGATCAAGCGTTGTTAAAGATAAAATATACCTTTTTTCAAAAATATCTAGTACATTACATACAATATCATTAACAGCATCAATAGCACATCTACCAGCCATGAAACCATACTGAGCTTTGTTGAAAAGATTGTTGTTAACAAAGTGCAGATGAAGCTGTGGTACCAGAGCGATGGGTCTAAAGTTTGACACCTCATCAATATCTTTCTTTTTACATATTGGAACTACCTTGGTTTTCTTTAAACGACTGGGAAAAATACCTTAAATCAATATTGCACTAATTAGGTAGGTAAGTGGAATCAAAAGTGATGAGATAATTTTCTTAACAATTGTGTTTGAAAAGCCATAGTAATCTTTACTATTTGAAGCCTTTAAGTTATTAACAACATTCAATACTTCCTGCTCAGGTACATAATGCCACTTAAAAATATTTTGATGAGATAAATTGGGGATATTGACAATAACTTCCTCGTACCTAGTTTG
The DNA here is from genome assembly GCA_035578905.1 of Stictocephala bisonia. Taxonomy (NCBI): domain Eukaryota; kingdom Metazoa; phylum Arthropoda; class Insecta; order Hemiptera; family Membracidae; genus Stictocephala; species Stictocephala bisonia. Next base: position 204,682 of record JAQJVL010001328.1, read on the forward strand.
ACTGTTGCTTATTTTACTTAAATCAAAGTTTGCAAAGTAATTATTGAAGTCATTTGGTGAAATTGAACTGATTGAAACATTTTTAATCGTCCCAGATTCTTTAATTACTTTATTAAAAATCCAAATTACTTTCAGGCTGCACTACATTTATTTTTAGCATTGATTATTTTAATCTAATTAAACTTTAACTTTGCTTCTTTAATTTGTTTCAAATATATTCGTTTACAATTATGGAAAGCCATTTTATCTGCTTCACTTAAAGAAGATATGTATTTACTATGTAAGCCTATCATAACACTCCTTATCATACCAATCTCGGGAGCATACCACATTTTTTGGGTTTAATATTTGAATTGGAATTTTCAACCACCTTTTTTATTACCATAGGACATGTTTCGTCAAATAAATTAATCACTATATTAAAAATAAATTAAATGCCATTTCTGCACAAGTAATTGTTTATAAAAAAACCCCCAATCAATTTCACAAAGCTTAGACACAAAATGCTCCACATTTCCTGCCGTCTAAATTTTACAGTTTTTACATTTGAGGCAGGTTTTGGCTGAGGAAAATCACTAATATTCATCCATAGAAAGTCATGGTCAGAAATGTTATATTGGCCAACATAAAGATTGATGACCCAAAGGGAGCAACTCTGTTATCTAGACAGCGTACACCTCTTGTAGGTTCAAGATTAGATCAATATAAATTAAAATAGTTTAAAATATTGACTACATTTCTACAATTTACAGAACGACCAAGTAAATCAATATTAAAATCACAGCCTATTACTAGCCCAAGTAACTTATTTTGCTTTCTTAACAACCTATTAAGTATGTTTTCTAACAGTTCAAAGTAACGGTTGAAATCAGATCCAGATGCTCTATAAAATGAGAGTAACAAATAATTTATCATCCACTTGAATTGACGCTGCTTCAAAAACTGATTGCTCACATAGTTGCTGAATGTCAATAACATTGAATTTAATGTTATTTCTGATAAGCATTCCAGCATCTCCAAACCCATTTTTCCTGCAGTAGACTGTCGCCCACTGGTAACCATCAAGGACGTATTTATCTCTTCAGGCGATAACCAGTGCTCGTTGACTAGGGCAACACTAAAATTGTATTCAAATAGCAGTTGAGAGAGAGCATCAAGTTTGTTTCTAATTGAGCATACATTCATATGAACTATTTTAACACCTGGTGTATCAACATCTTTGCCCATAGTCCGCCATCGTCCTAAGCCATCTCCATTAATGTTGGGTCTATTGTTTACGCCAACGTCAATACCCCTAAAAAAGAGTTATTGCTAACTTGTGTGTCAGTTACATAATCTTGATGTCTGAAACTCTTTTGTAGCTGCAACAAGTGGAGGTATAAACAGTCAAACAATCTAATGGTGGGGGGGGGGGGGTAGTCGGTGTCGGCGAGTAGCACGGATCTGGATAGATGCTGCTGTCAAACTGCTCTGCTGGACTGCATGGCATAATGGAGCCACTGTGAAGAATCGTATCAGGCCTTCTGCACTGAACAGGGAAACTTGTCCGACCTTGAGTAACCTTCACTGGTGAACTTCTGCAGCGTATAGTGTCGACCATTGCCCCAACCACTATGTGCTTTCCCCGCTTATTAAGGTGGAGCCCATGTGTTGTGTAGTGGTGTCTATGCAGAAGCACGTTGAGGTCTCCATATATTAAGTTGAGAGTACCTTTATATTTTCTAATCTTTGATGTAATACATGAATTGACAAAATAAATCTTGTCATTAAGTTGGGCAGAATCGTATCTGTAAGGTTATGCTGTTTTTTATTATGTTAGTTTTAGTCTTAAGTAGATAACTCAATCCCTCACTGATTGTGAGCTGCCTGGGTTCCTTGTCATTCATCTCGTTTGTACCAACAAGTATAATTGCATAGTCATCTTTGGTTAGATAAGTGTCAATCCTTCTTTAATAATTGTCTTCAGCTTGGCCCCGGGTTTAGGGTGTATAAATATATCATACTCCTCACCAATATGTTGAGTGTTTGTACAAGTCTCTTCTGTGGCTGTCTGCCAGTAATACTATTCTCCTTGAAGTTAGCCCTGCCATGCTGTGCTAACTTCAACCCGAGTTACCTAAAATAAAATTATTTTTTTTTTTTTTATTTAAGAAATTTTCTCTTCAGGGGATTCAAACTATACAGATTTTAGCAATAGATAATATGATGCGAATTGCTTATATACCTTTATTTAAAATCAGTACTTCAAGATGGATTTTATATTTAACTTCAGTTGACTCTTGATAGTCCAACACGCCCTGATGTTCCGACAGTAGTATGATGGCGTATGAATCATCGGCTTAGACTAGATTGCACTTTAGAGCCAAAGAAGTGAAATGGCCATGAGAATGCCACTAATAGTGGGGCGATGTTCACATCCACAGCAAATAATTTAATCTGTACATACCCCCTGGGTAGTTCTAAAAAGTAACAAACCTGGTAGCTGGACTGTCACAAACTTGTGATCTTCCGACTATGGCATCTACCATACAAATCAGGTAATATATGTACTAATTGAAAATTAATTGTAACTAACCTTGGTGTATTCCCCAAGAAAGTGGAATGGTTTGTTAATTGTTTCTCGTAAAAGAGTATCCAATTTCATATTCAAGATGCCTGACTCAAACTCAGACTCCTCAGACTCAGTTTCATTGGATATTCCAATTAAGAGATGAGTTCTAAAACACAAAACACTATGAGTAAGCAAAAACATATTTTAAAATTAATTCAACCTTTAAGCTGATTTAAGTGCACAATAATGTCATTACAATGACACAATATGATTGATTTGGTTTAAATTTTACTTAATACATAAACATAATTATGTAGTACAAATAAGGGAATATGTAACCTTTTGTTTGAAGTGATATAAAAATGATTTTTCATATGTATATTTGAATAAAGCCCAACTTCATGTTGAAACAATATTAGTTGGGATTCAAATAAGTGTCAAACAAATGTTGGAAGGAATAAGTTAGTGGAATCCAGCTTTCTTTATCATTAGCCTTTTAAATAATAACACTCCTCAGAGATAAGTTGGCTTTAGTTTGTAACAATGTCTACATGTGCTTTTCAATGTTCACTACAGATCATATGTGATCTTGTTCTGTTTATTAATGATTTATATATAACTTTTATTTTTTATATATAAGACTATATACATATAAGTGAAATACATTAGAACCTCGATAGTTTGACAATCTGTATACTTTGATATTGGCTATGGCAACGTGACGTTGCAGTTATTTTCCATAACTGACTGTGCAGGGTTCAGCCTTGCGCAGATCAACAAGATAACAGCACCAAGGTAAATAATAGTGAAACATTATTGAACACTAAGTTACTTGTAGGTATTGTACTGTCCATACTTTAACCCTCGAACTGACAGCTACTTTTTCTTATAAAGGTAGGCGATTTTTGGCATACGTTTATCATAACATTCATAAAAATAGATATTTACTGTAAACCTACTTATATTTAAGGGGAAAACAGATGGCAGGTAAGCGTGGACGAAGTTATTATGAGAGGCCATGAGTTAATTAACAGATTAAATTCTCCGCCGTATTCCGCATAACTGGAAGCACGTGCATATTATTTTCGCCGATTTGGCTGCATGAGTGCTATTCGCTGATTCCCATCCAAATCACAGCCAGCTTTGTTGACTCTGAATTAAATATTAATATGATAGAAATTAAAGAAAATAGACTGGTCTGTCTGCGATCCCCTTGTGCCCCAATATGGTTTTACATCTAGTGTTAAATGAAAACTGTAACTAAATTATGATCCACTCCCCCTTCAGACTAAATACCCTTACGAAAACATTATTTCAAATCAATATTAATTAAATTAGAAAGGAGAACTTATCCACTGAAGACTTCAGCAGCCACAGGAGAAGGCTAGGCGTCTGGCAGGGTGACGACGACTGCCTCTCTCGCGTTACCCCTCCTTTCCTTAGGTTTCGCCCGTGCTTGTTGTCAACTGTCCGTCTATTGTTGCGTGTGGCAAGTGCGCCACATATTTGGTATCAATATGTCCATCAATATTTAGGCTATCTTATAATATATAAAACATAGCATACAAATGTTTTATTTTTTTCATGGTATGTAACATTAATAAATTTCTTTTCATAAATTGCAAAAAAGAGGAGGGGATACCCCTTGGACACAAAATTGTGATAGTAAAATAAAAAATGTGAGATAGCGAAAATATTGTAAATTTCATCTAGTTTCAGGAAATGTATACATTATATAAGGTGTTCATAAAAAATCCTTCAAGAATTGAGATATGATTAATTACAGGAAAAGTAAGAAAAAGTTCCTATAAACATATATCCTAAAGGGCTAGTTTTCCATGTAATAACGTACGTGATAATGTAGTGACAATTTTATTCAACTAGCAAGTACTATAATACAAAAATTATATAAGTTATTAATTATCCGATCTTAACAATCTTTGTACCATGTACAGGGCGAGTGACACACAGCGTAAATATGGTCTCAAATGACTTGAACTAGGCAGGTTCAGAGGTTATATACCTAACAAGGGAGGGTTTTGTAACGAGGCCAAAATGTCAATAGTAACTGTACATAGTGTACAAAACTCCATGACAAAGTCAACATCCGAAGAGCAAGTTTATGTTAGTATTAGTGACGGCCGCAGAAGCCTAACCGTGAACATTTGATTTTTATTTTGCTTAAGCTATTCAGATTTTTCTTTGCAAACACTATTTAAGTAAATAAAAAAAATATTACTTACTTTATAAGTGAACTATACACGTCTGAATTATTGACCTCAGAGTATGTTTCTTCAGGCTGCCAAGTAAAATTT